>LS057224.1:0-11199 GCA_900241095.1 Acartia tonsa
GGCTATTTTATATTTTTTACATTTTCCCCCATATCTTTGGTGTTTTTAGTCCGATTTTCAAAATTTTTTCAGTTAAAGATATCAAAATTAAATTTCACGTCGTTTGAAGAAACAACCATGACGGTCAGTCCCATCCACAAAATTTTGTGCTTCGCTACGTATGGATGTTGTCATCCTTGTTATATATTAATTCTTCTTGATCAATTCCTTTTTCATGTGCTAATTAATATTTTATGTTTTTTTTTCTATAAGACTATAACTTCAGTTTAAAGAAGGGATCTAAATAGCCGATAAATTGATGTACATACCCAATGATGATACTCAAAATTATCCCTTCTGTAGATCACAATTGGTAGTTAAAAAGAAAACGATATTATAAAACATTGGGGACTTGTATAATAAACAGCCCGCTGTCCCCTCTCTCTCTAAGTTAAAAGAGTAGCTATCTTAGAAAAAATTCCTAAAGAAATCATGCCTAATATTATAAGTTATTTGTCTAAGCTTGTAACATTTAAAATGAGCATCTAAATAAATGTAAAATATAAAACCACTTTTTGTCGTCTCAATGTTTCTCCTCCCACTAATTTTTTTTCAGTCTCAGGGGTTAGGAAAAAGTTTCTCGAAAAACAAGGATCACAATGTCTAAAAATCTTTCTACATTGTGTCTAATCGTCTTAAGAATCCAAATCCTCAAATTGAAGTAAATACGATAATTATCTATAATACAAAGTAGAACGATGTCTGTCTGTCTGTTTGTTTGTTGTCTTTTTGTAACGAAGGATCTCGCTTACCGCTGAACCGATCGGGTTCTCCTTTTAACAGGGTAGCTTTTCATAGGTCCCGGGAAAGTTTATAACTATTTTGTGGAAGGGTACCACCATCCTCTCAAGAGAAATAGCCTCTAGAAAAAAAATACCCCCCCACAAAAAAAATTTACTTTTCCTTTTAAAATCTAGATTAAGAAATTGGGTTATCCAATTCAATTACCCCCTTCTCAAGTACCCCTAGAGGCCTCTAGGGGCGTAGCCGCTAGTACTATATAATATGATGTAGTCAAAAAAAACTTGAAAAATCGTACTGTTTAAAATGGACTTTTTGGAAATGATTATATTGTTCTTAATAAATTTTACCCAGCTGTTACAGGAATCAGCATGGCAAGTAGGGTTGGGCCGGATACTTTTTTGGCCAGATACCGGATATCCGTTTCCGGCCGGATATATGGCCAACGTTCGATATCCGGCAATTTACCGGATATCCGGCCGGATAACCGGATATTCGGCGTAAAAAATCAGCCGGATAACATGTATCCGGATAGTTTTAATATCCGGTATCCGGCCGGATATTGAAAATGACCGGATATCCGGCCGTATAACCGGCCAGACCGGATATCCGGCCCAACCCTAATGGCAAGTATGAAATTTTTCTAACAATTGTATGAAAGATAAGTGTTGCCAGTAAATCACTGAAAAGGACTTAACCTACACCTAAGACTGTGACAAAACTTCTTTCTCAGGAAACATTTCCCCTACTCCAGATATATTTTTACCTATATGTTTACTTTTTTCATCCTTCTTTCTTTCTTTGCTCTTTTAAATCTTTGTCTTATGTTTTTACATTTTAAATAATACTTATGTAAAAGTAAGAAATGTCTGTGTGTCTGTCTGTTACTAAGGATCATGCTAAAAACTAAGCCGATATGGTTCTCCTTTAAAATGTAACTTCTCATGGGTTCAGAGAAGGTGTATGACTTTTTTTGGGGAGGGTACCATAACCCTCCCAAGAAGAATTACCCGTAGAAAAATGTTGAAGGACAATTATTATTTTTAAAATTTATTAATCTGTCAATAAGCAAATGGGATTTCTCTGTTTTTTCGTTTAGATCCAGCTAACTAATAAACCGATTGAGTTATCCTTTTAAGGAAAGCTTCATATTATATTTAGAAAAGGTCCTGGGTTTGGTTTAGGCTATCTTATTTTTAGATTTATGCCTTGGAATTAATTTAGACTATTGTCTAACCTTTCTAATCTTGATGCTAGATGCGCAGCCGTTAGTAGCTATATAGAGTAGATGCTATTCTAAAAATTTAGTAACATTACACGAACACTATTAGGTAAATATAAAGAAAATGCTTTTTTTGGGAGGGAAAATTACAATTTCAACGTGGATATTTATATTCAAAAAGTAAATATACAATTTTGGTTTTTGTTAACATACACACACAACATACAGGGAGGGAGGGGACATTCGACTGTTTATTACACTAGTCCCCAAAGTTTTATAATTTTGTATTCTTATTTGTTGGTTCAACAACTTTACTGGATTTTGATTATTTGGTTCATAAAATTGATTGTCGAAACGTTTTAACCAGTAATTGTAATCCACAGAAGGGGCAGTTTTGTGTAAAATCATTAGGGATGTAAAGTAATTTGTTGGTCTTTGTCTTATCCTTTTAGATCCCTGGACAACGTAACAGTTTTGATGATAGACATTTCATCTGTGTAATAAAAATATCTTTTTTTCTCGACAAAATTATGTTTAATGTCAAAATATATATGTACATAGATAAAAAAAAAACAGTCCTTTGATTATAGAATTTTGTCTCTAGGTCTTTAACTAGGCCTAAATTGTTTTTCTTCATTCTTATCATTACTAAAATGTACAAATGAAAGAAATTTAAGTATCAACTTTGGAGTTGGAGTTTTAGTGCTTTATTTATTGTACTTTTAATATCTTGGTAAACTTGAATAAAAACAAGGATGACAACATCCATAAAAACGAAGCTTCACAATCAGAAAGAAGGGGAAACGAACAATAACTCTTGTAGAGTGTCATAACTTATTGAGCGGAACATTAATTTGTAAGTCTAAACAAAATTTTAAATGAATTTGTTTCAGAATTGCGTAAATACAGACGGACGGATGAATGGACCCTAATTATAAAAAAAGTCATGCTATTAAAAAGAGTTGTAGTACTACGAGATGTCGGTTTTCTCAGTGGTCCAGTTTTTGCTTCTGTAAAAAGAGGTAAAACTTTTAAGATGATGTTAGTCCGTTGATTGCGTGTCGTTTAGACAATTTATTTAGGTGTTCAACCACTTCAGCAAATTAAAAAAATTTAAATAAAAAAGTGATAAATATAAAATTAATTAATTTTAATGTACCAAACAATTACCCCTTACTCTTACTCTTATTGTCACGCAGCTGATAATGTAGAAGTTTAATCCATGACATTAGGGATAACTGATAGAATTAAATCTTTGTCTTCCCGTTTCCACTACATGGCGAGAACACCTTATATTTGACAGCAAAAAGCATTTGAATCTTTATGCTTTTAGTTTTTACTTGTTTACAATTTTTGATATGTGGTTGAGCCTTCTTTATACTAGACATATGTTTCTATTGATCTATCTATCTAGCTAGCTAGTTAGCTATCTGTCTATCTATTTCAAAAATGTTTACAAATTTTGATATGTGATTGGGCTTTCTATATACTAGGCATATGTTTCAAGCTATCTATCTATCTGTATATCTATTCATCTTTCTACCTTGCTATCTATCTATATATCTATTTATCCAACTATCTATCTATTTAAAAATTTTCACAAATTCTATCAATATATTTATCTACCTATATAAATCTCTATATAGCTGCCTATGTGGCTATCTAGATGGCTCATTTTTTATCTAACTATCTAGCTTACTATCCATATTCATTGATATTAAGATATTAATAATAGATAGATAGATCTAAACTAAATATTAAGATGTATATATATGAATATGAATGAAATATTATGTTTGTATTTTCCATTTAATTTCCCCCCCACACATACACAATTTGTAGGTAAATTGAATACGCTTGTTTGGGACAATTCAAACCCCTCTTTAAAAAATTCTTTTTCGGTAAAGCATGCATATCATCGCATTAAAGACAGTTTTCCACAAGTTTGGCTGACAAAAATGGGTCTAATCTTTTCATTTGAATATCCACGAAAAGCTGTTTATAATACGATGCGATGATTAACTCTGTTTACTATTAGACCTCTTCTAACACTATTCTAATATGATACATAATAAACAAACATACACTAAACATTACAAAAAAAAAAATCAAACTTATAATTTTTATGTGATTTTTCAGGTAAGCTTTGAAATCCAGACCATCTTGGCCATTTAGGGAATATGGTTAAAAAAAGAACAGCTATATCCATAGGATTAACATAAGGTTCAGTAAAATAACTGATAGATATTCGCGATTATAATATTTTCGTAAAAAATCGCATTTGATTTTGAAATTCAGAATACTGTAAAAAGACATACTTTTATTTTCAGGATTTGATTTTTTAGATTTTGAGAGTTGGTGTGAAAAAAGTAAAAAAAATCGTCATGTTTTAAATGGACGCTCCCTAGTCGTACCTAACTTTTATAAGAATCATTATGCAAATTTTAAAATCGATAGGAAAATTATAAGATATCTAAATTACCTAGCAGAGCTAACCAGTACGGACGGACCGATGGTGTAGTAAAGCTTTACTTTTAGAAACAGAAAACTTAAAAATATTTTCTGAAACAATCTGCATTGTAAGAATTTACTTTCCTAATAAAAAAAGGGAATTTTTAGAGTCAAGTGAGTTTTTTCATTGCTGCTTATTAACATTGAAAATATCAATTTAATTGTATAATAACTGATTATTACATGGATCTTACACCAGATTTTATCTAGCTAAAAGTTACCCCCAATCAACCCCCTTTACCACATCCCATCCTCTCCGAGTGGATGAACGAACAATAAAGGTTGGCAACCTAAATTGAAATAATATCCACGTATATTCTATATCAATTGTATAACAAAGGGGAGGTTGGTGGTTTTTGAGAGTTGTATCGTTATGTTAGCCAGCTGCAAGCATCCTTTTATAGGAGTGCATGAAAATCTGGTGCAACATCCATGTTTTTTTCTATATTTTACCCTACAAAACTTGGCGGTTTTGTATTAGCATACAAGTCAATTGAAACAAATAAACAATCAATCATTCAAAGTATCAATATATAGAGGGTGGGAGGGAGAGTACATCTGCAGATATATTATTATGCAATTCAATTTGTAAATCATTACAGGAAAAGTCTTTCCAATATGGCTGCAGAGCCGATTAATATCCGCTGGATTAGAATCGGTTCTCAGCCATGTACAACCACTTATTACAGACAAATTTCCACGATTATTGATTTAAATATCATAATATAAATACCAGGTTTGTTAGCCCCTCGGGACTAACAAACCTGATTTTTGTCTTATTATTTGATTAATTCATTTTAGTGTTAGTTTTTTAAATTGAAATATTTCTGTATATTTACGTAAGCTTTTTTTATTTTACTTTTTTTAATCCATCACTTTTTAGACTTTATTTTTACATTCTTTTAAAACAACGAAAAGCAATTATTTTAAAATAATTTTAAAAAGACAGGATGTTTGTCTTACTGTATGTTTGAACCGAAATATCTGGCTACCCACTGATTCAATATGGCTCTCCTGAACAGTGCATCTAGATACTTAAAGGTTTGATGTAGGGGACATCCACCCTCTAAAGATATATAGCCCTTAGGAAAATTTAGTCTTGCAGTACCTACATAAGCAAAAAAGGCAACTAAAGCTAAAAATCAGTAATCTAAAGAAATAATACAATGGACGATAAATTGACATCCCCAATAATTAACCATCCAGTTAAGAATTCAATAAAAGTCCCCAAAATTGAGGATCCAACGAACAATAAAACTAAAACTAAAAATATACATAAAAAATTCACCACATTACATGGACATCTTTTATTCTTGTTAATAGACGCTTAGCTTGGATCACAGCCAAGATTCCTACAGTAGTACATTACAAAATGTGGTAATTTCCAAGCCTTAATAAAATAGCCCCCTATTTTTTAAAATATCTGATCAAAGTTTTTTTTCATTATTTTTGATTGCTAAAATTTATAGGTAATTAGACAAATAAAGAAAAATATCTAAAAACTAAGAGTGGGGTCATATAAAATAAAAAAAAGTAGATTATCAAAAACAGTGTTTAGAGCAACCAATTAAGGTATTATCATTCTTTTAACTTGTAGTAACTTCCCTGAAAAGGAGAACCTAATTGAACCAGTGCAGTTAGCGAGATCTTAATGGCACTATAAACAAACTTTCTTTTAAAATTACATTAAATTTAAATAAGTCTACTCAAAATAATGTACATTTAAAATTAGGGTAAAAAGTTGTGTGTCTTTTAAAATATAAACATGCATATATAATTGTGTTTCTTTTTTGTGTGTTTGTGTGTGTGTGACTGTGTGTGTGTGTGAGTATTTGTGTGTGAGGGTAGGTGTATGTGTGTGTGTGTGTCATTGTGTGTGAAGCATGCAAAATAGCTTGGACCTGAATGGACACACACATTTATCTATCTATCTATCTGTTTTTGTTTATCTATCTATTTAAACCATCCTAAACTGGAATCTATCTCTAACTAAATTTGTCTACAAACAAAATTGTTTGTCGGTGGTTTATCTATTTATTTTTCTATCTACCATCTATCTATCTTTCTATCCATCTATCAATCAAACCATCTAAACACTTATCTTTTGAATAATCTATTTATCTATCAGTTAATCTATCCACCCACCCATCCATCTATCTATCTACAGTCTACACTTCTATCCATCCATCTATTAATATAACTATCCATCTATCTATCCATCTATTCATCCGTCTACCATCTTTCAATGTTAGAAACATGTGTGTTTGAACTCTATCTATCTTTACCTGTCCATCTTTGTAACTATCCATCTATGAATCTAACTATCTATCTATCTATGCATTTACTCATCCATCCATCCATCTATCTATCTAACAATCTACCTTTCTATTCATCTATCTTCCCATCTACTCATCTATCTATCCTTTTTATAAGTTAGAACCATGTGTGTTTGCTCTTTGATGTAAATGACATCTCTATCTATCCATCCATCCATCTACCTTTTTGTCTATCCATCCATCTACTCATCTATCTATCCATTTTGTAAGTTAGAAACATGTGTGTTTGCCCTATGATGTAAATGACATCTCTATCTATCTACCTATCCATCTATTTACCTATCTATCTATCCACATAGAAACATGTGTGTTTGCCCTATGATGTGTATGACATCTGTCTGACATTCTGATTTAGTCCGCTTGTCCTGTATTCATTAGGTCCATACACTCAAGAAATGGTTAACTCACTATACTGCTTAAAAACTTTACAATGGTTAGAAATAGCCAATATTTTTAGTAGCGTAGCTTCTCTTTGGGTAAACTATGCATGCATAATTACAGATATATGCAGAGCAAATAATAATTTCATTTTATTGCAGATATTGTCAAAAAATCATTCAGTAATATAAAGGAATAAGACAATGGCTAATAAATTGATATAAACATCCATAATGATGATACACAAAATTACCCCTTCCGTAGATTACAATTAGTGGTTGCAACGTTTGAGCACTCCACTTAAAAAACCAACCAATCATAATTCAATAAAAGTCTCAAAAGTTGGTAAACTAACAAATAAGAAAACGGTTTTTATAAAAGTTTAGGGACCAGTGTAAAAATAGACCAATGTCCCCATCCTATCTGACATTGCTAAAAATGATTAATTTGCAAATTCGTGAGAACACCCTCAATGGGCACCTCCCACAATTTTAAATGCCTTGTCTTTCCTTCCATTTTAGCTCCCTTTCCTCCCCCCTTTCTGTCTTTTTTTGATATTTAAAATCTACTTCTAATTCTTTACTAACGTATAAAATAGTCAAAGATTATTTTAATTTAAATCATACAAAATCTATGCAAAAGTCGTTTTATCATATAAGATAAGTTTTTTGTTGGGCCGTTGAGATCTCTCTAACCAATAATACGATTAAGTTCTTCATTTCAGAGATGTATCACAAAGTCTTTGGATGGTTTTACTATATATTACTTCCCTAGAAGCAAGAGGCGAAACCGCTATTTTTATATTTAATTAATTTTTAATCACCCTTTTGGACCTGGTAGGAAAATAAGAATAGTTTTAAGAGAATCTAGAATAAAGCTTTTTTTAAACAGATAAACAACGGAAAAAGCCTTAAACCAGCAAAAGGCAAAGATTGAGGTATTGTAATAAAATGGGAAACTTCATAATAGCCTGAAACCATCCAAAGTCTAAATAAGAAAAATAGAACTATCCTGTGAAGCTTCCCCAAAATGGAGAAATTAAAAGTTTTAAAAGTTATCGCAATCGTAATTTCAGACAAAAAAACCTTACTTATTTTTATTAGAGACCGGTTATTTACACAATTATTATTTTTTCCAGTATGGCTTCGAAACCGAATAATATCCGCTGGATTAGAACTGGTTCTCAGACATACTAAAAAATCGTTTTATATAGATTTTTTACGGATATTGATATCAATACCAGTTTTTCGGGCATTCAGCCCCTCGGTGCTAACAAAACAGGTTTAATCATATAATTTTCATTTTAATATCTACGAAAAACTGTATAGAGTACAATGCAAAAAATGACTATTAAATGTTTCTTTTAATCCCTGAAACCCCCTTGTATATAAAAAAAGTTCTTGGCATGTCAAAAAATTGATCTTCTCTGGTTGTTGATATGAAAATGAGAGTGTCTAAAAGGAGGGGCCAAAACAGTCCAGATAATAGATTTATAATCTATAGATGGACACTCAGACATGCACAATGCAGGGGCCAAAACAGTCCAGATAATAGAGTTATTATCCATAGATAGACACTCAGACATACACAATGCAGGGGCCAAAACAGTCCACATAATAGATTTATAATACATATATGAAAAATGCAGGGGCCAAAACAGTCCAGATAATATATTTATTTTCCACAGAGAGACACTCAGACATGCACAATGTAGGGGCCAAAACAGTCCAGATAATAGATGTATATTGTATAATCCATAGATGGACACTCAGACATGAACAATCCAGGGGCCAAAACAGTCCAGATATTATATGTATAATCCATAGATGGTCAGTCAGACATTCACAATAATCCGTTCAACTTAAAGAGGCCTTTTAAAAGTATTTCTAGTCAAATATGATTGATTTTTATAATACGAGCGACTAAATTTTAGTAAATGTATAATTTCCCAAAAGCTTTTTTTATCTTACGAAATTTAACTATTTGTACCTAACTTATTAAATATGAATGCAAAAAAATTACTGACCTTTCGTACCAAAGTATGTAAACGTTCTAACTAAAAAAAAATGCCTGGATTGTATAATTTCTTTACTGTGTTCATATTGGTCTAATTAACTGATTAGGGCTCTAGTAGATTTAGTATATTTATTGTCCGCAGCGAGTAAAGGGAATCTCATTTAGGTGGACTAAAAAACTAGAGTCGAGTCTACGCCCCTAGAGACATCTGAAGACATTTAAAAGTTGGGGAGAGTTTGTCGACCAACCACCTCTTTCACCTTTAATTTTATAAAGAAAAAGTATCAATAGTTTTATAAACACATTCTTTCATTTGTTGCCCTAAAAACACTATAGACTTTTAATCAAAATAGCAATGTCAAAACTTTTCCACAAATAATTTCAATATACACCAATTTATCGTACAATGCCTTATCCCTTAGTATTTGAAATATAGACCTCTAGGGGCTCTTGAGGTAATGCTGATTAAAATGGACCATCACCAACGCTCCTTTTTAAAATTTTTGTTATTAAAAAAGAAAAATATTAATTTTGAGGGATGGGTGGGATTTTTTTCTAGGGGCGATATTTCTTAGGAGGTTGGTGGTACCCTCTCGCAAAATAATTGACACACATATCCTGTTACTTTTATATCAATATCAATTTAAAGAAAAAGACTTTCCTTTTAACTCAGTAGTAAACCCATTAAAATTTTAGAAAATATGACACTGAATTTTAGACTTGTCAGCTTCTTGAGATTTTCTTTTTTTAAATAGCGAGAGCTACTTTATGATTAACAATGTCTGTATGTCCGTCAGTCTGAAATGTGAGATCTCGGCTGCTATTTCTGATAGTTGGTTAAAACTTTTTAAAAAGATTCCTAGCCAACGACCGCTTGTCCGTCCGTCTGTCTGTCTATAAGAAATTAGACCAAAACCACCCCTAGAAATTTGTAAAGATTACCTGAAAAGTATAACCAATTCAGACCAGAATTATTCGATATCTTTAACTTTAGACAAAACCATAATTGCTGTATATTATAGTATTATTATTGTGCTATGCTACTTATGGATGTTGTCATCCTTGTTTTTTATATGAAGCGTCCAAAACTCCACTGTGTAGCTGATTTATTATTTTTTAAATATTTCATTTTATTTCATATTGATATCTCCCTTTTTTTCTGTCAATCTGTCATACTTCTGAAAAGGCTTGATAGCTACTAGATGACTCGATGTATTATTAATTGGATTTTGCACCAGATTTTCATGATAAAGTAATACTTGTAGATTGTTAAAGTAACGATACCCCTTTCCATCCCGTTTACATTATCCCCAAGGTGGATGAATGAACTAACCAATAAATGAGGTCCATACTAGCAAGCTAGAGTAGCGACAAATTTTTCCCTGTCGATATATCCATGTTTATCATGTATCTATTAATTGATGACTTAAGGTAATTTATAGATAGATTTATAGATGATTAGAGGAATGAATAGATAGATAGATGGTTTAATTGTAGATACATTAACCTAATAAACATTATTATTATATTCAAAAGGATTTAGACTTAAATTACATTGGAAAACCACAGTTTTATAAACACCCTCTCATTATAAACTTTTGGTACTTTTATCTTGATTGGTTGGTCCAAACTTTCAGTGTTCAAACATTTGAACCAATAATTCTCATCTACATAGGGGGCAGTTTATTCTTAAGATAAATATTAATTTCTCGTCCATTGTCTTATCCCTCAAGATAGATTAATAGATAGATACATATACAGATGAATAAATAAAAAGAGAAAACCTAAAGAATCCACATCTGACATTTAGTTTGTACAGAGAATATGAATAAGTCAAACTTAAATAATAAATATATAAGATATAGATAGATAAATATATATTTAGTTTGTACAGAGAATATGAATAAGTCAAACTTAAATAATAAATATATAAGATATAGATAGATAAATATATAT
>LS057225.1:0-11198 GCA_900241095.1 Acartia tonsa
CACTATTTACTTCATGTTACTTCATTTAATATTTATTTCAGAACCTTTGTAATACACAGTTAAAGAAAGAAAAAAAATCTTTAAAGTAAGTTACTTTCTATTTTTTTTAACATATTTATAAAAATTGGGCTACCTTAAGATTCATAATCCATAAACCAAACCTAGCTTAAGTAACCTTAAGTGATGCCTTCAGCCACTTCTTTCAAAAGTCTCAACTAGCCAAAACCGCCCTTAGTTGCAACCAATTCGAGTGTAACTGTTTATAGTGCCCTAGCAAAATGGGGATAGATGTCTCTGTTTTTGGCCTACCTATTCTATTGACGTTTGGAAATACCCTATACCCTTTTTCTTCCCCATTCTTTTTCTCTCTCCCTCTACCATGATACTATGACGTCAATAGAATGGGTAGGCCAAAATCTGTAAAAACTATCCCCATTCTCCATTTTTAAGACAACACTTACACAGCTTCACTCGAACTTAGTCTTAGTCTCTGCTGATACACTTGCCTTTATCACAGCTACTTCAGTCACATCTAGAATTTGCAGCTATAGCAAAGCTGCCTCCACGACAAAGCCCAGCTGCAAAGGATTTTTAGCAAGCCTAAGTTACCGCTAAAACAGCTTCACTAAGTCTATGTCTTACTCTGCTGTAATCATATTTGCCTTTCCACTGTCTGTCATGGATGTAAAATTTTAAGTGATGCTTATATAAATAAATTTTTCTCATATTCATTTGAAACCGATTAATATCTGGTGGATTAGAACCGGTTTTCATCGATACAAAAATACAATGTCTAGCATTGTATCATATCCACTTTTCTACAAATATAAAAATGTACAATCATAAGATTAAAGCAAGTTTTTTTTAGCCCTTGCCTTCAGCTTCTCGGGGCTAAAAAAACTGGCTTTAAATTTGTAATTGTACATTTTTTATCCACGAATAACTATTCTCATTTGAAACTTTAGAACCCTTTAGATTTATTAGATCTTTATTTGGTTAAATCCAGCAGTGTCCAAATTTTTCCACCAATAATTCTAATCTACAAAGTGGCTAATTTTTTGTTCATTATTGAGTATGAATATATAATTTTGTCAATTTTCTTGTATTTTAAAATTCATGACTATCACACTTTTTATCCAGTTGATTAAAAAGTAACTTTTGCTCATAAATTGATTTATAAACCTATAAAATGAACTTACTTATAAGTGCTTACTTGTAAAATAAGTAAACTTTTACAATGAAAAATAAATATTTACTAATTTGTATTTGTATAATTTCAGATGTGTGGTTATTTAAAGCTCTATACCTCGATAATTTCTCTTCTATTGATAAACAGGTTAGTCTTATATCTACAGGAGGACTAGAAAATTAATCTTTGATAGATAGAAAAAACGTAGGTGTTTCCTAAGCTTACAGAACCCTTTAAAAAATGCCATAAACTTGCCATGATTGAAGACCACATTTATTATTGCTAATATCTTTTTTATTTCAGGGTGATGACACAAAATTCAGGTTTTAAAAATATTTATAATCTATATTGATTTTCTTACTAAGGGTTGTCAACATATATCAGAATAGTTATTACATTATATTATACTATAGACAGCTATAGGGAGAATACAATTTTTAAAAACAAGATTAAATCCTTTTTTGCTTTTAATTTAAATGAATTTATTTTATCATTTGTGGATATTATTTTGTATGATACAATACATGATTTTTCATCATGGATCAGAACAGGTTCTAATCCAGCCAAACTTGAATATATTTTCTGAGAAAACAACTAAAAGAACCAAATGTGAAATGTTGAGTAAATATTTTTCTATATTCTGAAAATAGAAACACAAGAGATATCTAATGAGAATGAAAATATAAGTTCTACTATTGGTTCAAACACAGATGACAACAATGATGAATTTAAAGGAATGGATAATCTTATTTTGATAACTTAAATATCTTCTTACAATAGGTCTTAAACACATATTTTTTGTTTGTTAAAAATTAAAAAATATAGCTTAAATGTAAATACATGTTTTAAAAGTGTATTTTTATAACACAAAAAAATTTAATTTCTTTGTAAAATGGAAATTGCATTATTCTTAAAATTTTGAATGCAATGTAGAAGATATAAATGAAGAATTATCCAATGTATGTAAGTAGCTGAACGGAGTGGTGATGTGGCTGAAACAAGACAAACACCTAAAAACATTGATTATGATGCTTATAGTCGCAATGAAGTGACTGCTTCACTGTAAGTTTCACAAAATTAATAAAAAATTTACAAGAATAGATTATGACTTTTCCTACATTTTTAGATTATATTTAGTTTTTTTAAATGATAATTGAAGACACAAATTGTTTCTAATCCAACTAAACATTGAAAATTTATATCTTTATTTTATTTCTATCAAACAAAAATATGATATTTACTTTTTAGTTGTACATATTTATTTGTTCTTTTTTAAAGATATTTTTCTGATCATTTAAATCCTATCTATGAGTTATTATGCATTATTTATGGTGATTCAAAAAGGGCTATCTTTTCTAAATTATCAAACAATTACATGTTATAATGGCTCCTAAAAGAGAGCTTAAAAGTGCCCCAGGATTTCAAACTTGCTCTAGTGAATATGAAGATGCCACTCTTTGACTTTTATTTTGTTAATTATGAATATTCATATTCAGGGTTCAACTTTTTGCCACAATATTTATGCTTGCTATGCTTTTGTTGGTGAGTTAGTTTTTAGTGCAAACCTGCTCTGTAAGTATGAATGTTTGTCTGTTCATCAGTCAGCTACATTAAAGAATTTTTGCTCTGCCTATAGGAACATATGTCTTGAGTGTTTAACCTTTTTTCCTGGAGTAGTATTTCTTTATAGGATCCTAGGACAAACGCAGGAGTCCCAAACGTCGGAGTGGACAAACGCAGGAGTGGACAATTAACCTAACCTAACCTATTTTAGACCATTTTATATGTTTTTTTTTAATGCTTAACCCCTGCAAGGGCCTTATTTGTATATTCATATCTTAATCTAACTTAATCCGTAAAGAAATACTTAATTAAATTAATATTTTAATACTACTCCCTTTGTCCACTCCGATGTATGGGACTCCTGCGTTTGTCCTGTTACCCTTTATAGTACATATTAATTAGGAAGTAATAGGAGATTCAAATAAGGATCCTTTGATTGAAATAGCTAAAACTAATTTTCTACCTTCATTTGTTAGCTATTCTTGTTTTGTTATGATTTTTATATGTTTCACTACTTTTGGATGTTAACACCATTTTTAACTTTAATTTAATCTCTAGGGTCTATTGCTGCAGGGTATTCCTATTGTTCCATTTCAGACATCATTGAAGTCTGATTTTCCAGGTAGTGATATTTTGATTTTTGTTGTTTAACCTGCAATCATGGCTTAACATATAGTGCATCCTCATGTTGATAGGAATGAATAGGTTTCAATCTTTGCCTAACACGTGTCACAACGTGTCATAATCATTTTAACTAAAGACTTAAAAATGGTCATGCAATCATGGAGTTGGTTGTCTGTTGGAAGTTACATAAACTAAAATCCTTGAGTGTTAGAGTACCACATCCATTATGACAGATGATGCTCAAGACAAGTCTCCTGCATTTAAAGGGTTGTTTTAATTTTACTTATCATAATATCCCAGTGGCCGTTAGAGTATTACATCTTTACAGAATAAAATGTATCCTAGGTTCCACAACATTAAAAAATCTCTACTAAACCTTAATCTAAAGATATTTAAAGCAGCACTAATAAAATTTTTATTGGCGCCAGAAAATAACAGAAGCATTTAATGAAAGAAAACTTTTGTTGACAATTATAAAGAATATGTTACAATACAATTGTTTTATCATGGCCTAGAACCAGTATTAATCTATTAAAAATAAATTTGATCTGGAATCATACTGGAAAGTAATAAATGTTTAAAAACATTATCTTCAGGTGGATCTGATATGTTACAAGCCCTGCCAGTTGCTGGAATTACAGTCACAGGTAGATATTTGCTAATGATAATCTTTTGAAAGCCAAATATGTTCCTTTTTCCAAGTTTATTATCCTTACAACAATAAACCTTTAATTATGCTAGGTGGAGCAACAGGAGGTATTGCACAGATTGTCATGTCTGCAATAGAGGGGCGTACCTGTCCACCTGGAATGTGTAAGGTCAGAGTTTTTAATCCGCAACCATGGCTTAACTTATAACGCATCCACTCATCGTTGTGGAGGTGATAGGTTCAAATCTTTGTTTAACAACGAGTCATAACTAAAGACGTGTTAAATGGATCCTTCTGCTACTATGGCAGGTGCGCAACATTAATAGTTAGAATAGGGTTCAGTTCTAGTATGCCCACTCCAAGCATACTAGAGCTGATTTCAAATTGGTTCTATTGCTTCTCTCTGAAACATGTAATAGCAACAGTAGATAAGTGAGAGTATGGGTAAACGATACATAAATACATCACCCTTTCCAGTTAGGAATTCAAGCATAAGGTTGTACAATCAAAGAATTGGTTGTCTATGTTTTTTTTCTATACTTTTCTGTAATTAATACTCTATTTTTTAGCCTTATCGTAGTAACCACTGCTGTTGCTTGGAAGCTTCATATGGAATTGAAGGATTTTTCAGGAAAAATTTCATTTTCTTTAATTCCTACTTATTGAATTTTAAATGCAAAGCTTTTCTAAAGTTAGGGTTAGTCCGTTCATCCGTCCATCAAAAACGGTTAGGTCAGGGTTAGCTCTTTACGTCAATTCAGACATGTTAGAATTTTTCTATTGATTTCAAACTTTGCATGATGATTTCTATAACAGTTAGGTATGATTTAGAAATCAAAACAACTCTATAATCATTACCAGATTGTCATGTTGTTTTTAATTTTCTTGATAAATTTTTTTCTGTGGTATAATTATCCTATACATCTGATTTTTAGAATACTTATTTATAAAAAAAAACAAATTACAATATTATATTCGAAGCATATCTATAATCAAGTTATAAAAATGTAAGTATGTCCTTTAAACAGTATCCTGTGTTTAACAGTTTTACAACATATTTACATGCAATTTTGACAAAACTTGTAAATTTGTATTATACTTGAAGGTTAATATTCGTTTGTTCTACCATTTCAGAGCTTTGATTTTATGGATGTTGTCATCCTTTTATTTTCAAAATGCCTAGCATAATTATGGGAACCTAATCCTGTGTGGCTCTCAGTACTAAATAAAACTTAAAGCAAAAACAAACAAAAAATACCTTATTTTTGGTTTATTTTTTTTAACAGGAGGGGGGGGGGGCGAGATTGTGCTAAAAAAGGCAATTTCAGGAAAAAAAGCCAAAAGTGTTTGTGGTATTTGTTATCAAGTTATGAAAACATATTATGACCCCCCTATAATGCAAGATTTCAATAACATAGATTAAAGCTTCGATTTGAAATTAGAAATATGAAATTTGTTTAGTTGCCCAAGAAACGGCTGTGAATCTGCTGGTAAAAGCATTCAGGAATAGAAAAAATCTCATGTTTATCATTTGAATTATATCTGAAGAAAATCTTATCAATGAAGTGCATCTGAAGGCCTACAGGCATCCAACTTTTTGATTGAAAAAGCATTCTTTGAAAGTCCTTGTATTGCAAGTAAGGAGGCAATGAGTAATACCGTCCCATGACTCAAAATTTTTATGTTGCATTACTGACAAAGCAACTTTAAGAAGTGGGTTTTTAATGTCTTTGATTATGATGCAGTGTTGGGCCTGTGGGTGGCCTAACCCTCTCCCCTTATAATCAATTTACAAAAAATAAGTGGGTTGGAGTTTCAGAGCTTGTTAGATATTGCTATGAAACGATTTTGTCAACAGAACACAATTTCTATTTGGAAATTTTAAATTTTGGTGTTATCTTCATCACAAAAAGTGTCAGTTTTTTTAATTGTAATATATCTCAGATAAATTTATTCTATAATTAACAGGATACATTTTCAAAGCTGTTTGGTTGGTTGGCTAAATAGCAAGTTTCACGAAAAACCCTGTTCTCCTCAAATGAGAATCTCAACATTATTAGTAATATCTAATTTATCTACTTATTTTATGTTTATCATAGTAGAATATGTAATTATTAAAGGAACCCTGCAAGAAATACACTGCTTTAACTGCTGATAAAGTTTTTTATTTTCCACATTTAGAGTTTAGACCCAATACCCCAAATTTGAAGCTTTCATCTTCAATAACAAATAAAGTTATATTTAATATTGAAATTTCTATCACGATTGCTTTCAAAGAAACTTATACAATTTTCATCGACATAAAATTTCATTTTGGAATGCCTATAACTTTATTGTTATTGAAGCTTAAGGCTTCAAAATTGAGGTATTGGGTCTATTTGTGGCTGTCTTTGAGCAGTAAAAGCGGTGCATTTTTTGTAAATTTCTTTCAACAAATAATCAATTTACAATAAAATTAATATTCTATTAATTGACATTAACGTTAATTTAAATTATCAAATAAAAAACTAAACAAGGATGTAATCATCCATAAAGCGAAGCCCTAAAATCAGAAGGAAGGACAAACAAAATATCAGAACTTATTAAGCAGAGCATTACTTTCTTACATATGGACTTTCTTTCAACGATTATAGAGTTGATACAATGTTATAAAAATCATCATGCAAAGTTTGAAATCAATATTACAATTCCAATAATACCAAGAACAAAATTAATTTTTAAAAATCAAGAATAGTTATTTCTTTTGGCACTTCTGGGCTAAAAAAACTGGTTTTAATCTAATAATTGTACATTCTATATCCGCGGAAAGCGGTTTATAATACGATGCTAGACATAGTTTTTTCGTATTTATGAGAACCAGTTCCTGTCCACCGGATTCGAATGAATACGAGAAAAAGTTTTAGAAAATTGATCTTACTTGAAAATTTGAACTGGTTTTAAAGTTGCGGTAACATCATTTGTTACAACTGTCACAAGCCTGAATTGCAAAACAATTGAAGCTGTAGGAAGGCATAATGCATATATGTATTATATTGTGTATCTAATGAACTCTACAGGTCCCAGGAATCTTTTTATTCTTATTAATCCCCCTTAAGAGAAATCACCCCGAACAAATCAAACTACGTCCATCCCTATAAATATTAAAACTTTCTTTTTTAAGCCGAAAATATTTATATTAGAAATTTAATACTGATAAACTTTGAACCCTAGAATAAAAATCAAAACGACCTAAATCCTCTGTTTTTTAACAAAGTTTTAAAACTCCTCCATTTATCAATTTGGTACATAAGAAATGATTATTTACTTTAAAAGTTTGTTATGTCTATTATTTACCCTTTTAAAGGATAAACATGAATTTTAAGGGTAATAATGAACAAATGAAGTTGGTATTAAATTTTTTATTTAAATCTTTAAAGATTATGAGTGGGCCATGAAAGAGAAAATAGATATTAATAATAAATAATTCCTCAACTGAAATTTTTTGTATACCTGACATATCTAGTTAAAATTGCAGTTTTGATTAGAATTGTTTTATCAAATCTAACATCTGCCTCTTCACCACTAAATTATAAAAGTATTTTATTTCCAAAAATAATATTTTAATTTATATTTTAAAAATATCTGACATAACTTAGATAACTTTATGATTCATTTTTCAGTTTAGAACATATAAACCAAAACATAGATGACAAAAAGAGATTAAAAAGGATTAGATATTTGTTATGAAAGGTAGAATAAATACCTGATAAAATTGATCCCAGTTGTACTGTAGTCAACTCTAACTCTTTTAGGTGCCCTGTAAGAAGCTGGGGTGTCCATTGCAAGTCTTGTAACTTTCATTATTTCACCTTCAAAATTATCAATGATATGACATTTTGAAGTTAGTATTGTTTACACAAAGTTTTGGTGTTGAGGGGCTGTGGAGATCTCAACTCAGAAGTGAATTTTTCAGAATTTTAAATGGATAATGAAACAGAATAAGCCAAGGAGTATTACCGAATACTTGTCCTGATTACAATACTTGCCCCCATAATGTTCAACACCTTTTTAATTATCCTGCAGAACCTACAACCCTTACCCCAATTGAACTTTGGAAAAAAAAGTTAAAAACTTTTTAAAATTTGATAGAACTTGACCACACATGAACTTTATCAGGAGATAAAAAATCAGAGGAGCTGTGGCTACCCGCAAACACAGACCAAGTTTAGTTTACATGGATGAATAAATCAAAGATTATTTGTTGGAAAGCAAAGAACTGACCTAAATCAACTTGAATCCATATTCTCTCCAGCCAACCTTCGCCAATTCTAAGAAAAGACAAGTTAATTTTTTTTTAAGTTCATACCAATAATGTATTCTGGACTTGGCAGCCACTCATAAGCCACCAGTTTTAGGTACTGAAATAATTTTCAATGAATTCCCAGCTTCTTAAGATTGTGGAGTCCTGATATTTAACTTTATTAATTACCTCAATGGCATTGTCCAAGATTTTGTCTCTGTTATTGCATTTTCAGGTGCATGGTCTGCAGATGAACTGTATCTAATTTAAAAAGACATATTTGTTAAAATCTTAAAATTCAAGAATATATGCTTATTTTATATTAAAGAACAAATTCAATGTTAGTCAAGCAATCCAATGAATTAATATGAAAATTTGTACTATAATTTAAGTAAAATAAGGATAATTATTGGTTTAGAAATCATACAAAATATTGTAGAAAGATAGCGATTAATTGTAAGTTAATATTTATGTTTTGCAAATTCCTTTGTTTACCTATATTTTGCTTGGATTTGTTTTGCTGGTTTCTTTATTTGAATCAAACTGAAGCATTCTACAAATAGAAATGTTACAACAACAAAAATTAATTATATCTAATCCTTATAATAAAGTAACAGGATCTGTGTGTACCATAGGATCTCGCTAACAAGTGAACTGATATGATTCTCCTTTACAGGGTAGCTTCTCAAAGGTAATGTGAAGGTTTATTACTATTTTATTACTCCCAAGAGAAATCTTCCAAAAATATGAGCTGCTACAGAAGAAAAAAATTATCTTTCTAAAATTTAAAATAGGAGGAATTGACTTCCTTATTCCCCCCCCATCCCCTTTTCATGTTTCCCTAGATGCCTTTAGTGAAGTAGTGGCCAGTTATTAATATAATATCGACTTACCCAGGTAAGTGATTGTGAATGGAACAACTTGGTATTGAGACAGGGTTGTAAACATGCTTGTACTTATTGGATAATTTTCATGAACAGAAATGTTTCCAAGTGCTACAGCCTAAAAATATAAAAAGAATAATCCATCTTATTGTATGGTATAACTGATAAAGAGCCAATTTAGATTTTTCAGTATGAATGAAAACTGGTTCTAATCTAGCAGATATTAATTGGTTTCAAAGACTTACTGAAAATACTTTTAAAGTTACCTTTATAAAATCCTTATAATCCGCCAGACCTGATGGTCTCTCCATATCAGGATCAATTGTCACAGTAAAGTTTAAGGAAATGGAGTCTGGAAACATGATTCCATTTTTGAACTAAAAATAATGTTTTTTTATTTAAATGAAATAAAGAATTAGCATGGATTAAAGAAAGATTAAATTTATTTTATGACATCAAAAAAAACTTACAAAAATATCAATGTAGGATCCATTCTTAGGATTAGAGAAATAATACTCAACTCCATCATGGCCAGTATAATTTGTAACTATGGTATTCTAAATTAAACAAGAATATATAAATAAGTATTTTAAGTATTCCCTAATTAGAATATTCAGAAAATTGGTTGGAATTAGTTTTCAATTGTGGCTATTACAAGTACACTACATATATATTTGACTAATATTACCTTATTCGGTATGTAATTTGTAAATCTTGATAGAAGGACTCTAAATGTTGCTGGATGACCCTCAGCTGATTATATTCCAAGTTACTTAAAGTTGGGAGGAAAGTCATAAAGCAGAATCTTGAAATTAAATACATTACATTTTATTTTTTCAAAATTTCAAGATAAATATTGAATAATAATAATCTGGTCATTTACTAAGATCATAATAAATGTAGTATAATTAATCTGGATAAAACAATTTTGTAAATTCAACTTTATTTTGGAAATAATTCCTCTTGACATATTGTTGTGCTTGATAACAGATTCAACTTGAATTGTTTCACTAAAAAGAAATTTTGTATAATGCCAAAAGTAATAAATTATAAATGATTGGTATGAAGGCAAAGATTTTTATTTTTCCTATTACTAAAACTACTGAAAAATACTCAAGGTACTAAGCATTAGCTTGGTGTTTTATTATACTGCTTCTTAAAGCTTCACAGGGTTTATTATACTGCTTCTTAAAGCTTCACAGGGTTTATTATACTGCTTCTTAAAGCTTCACAGGGTTTATTATACCAATGAAATAACTTTTTTTGTCTTTCTTGTCTGTGCACCCAGCATCAAGGTAAAAGAGATCAGTAAAAAAGCTTTAAGCCACTCAAATGCTTGAATTTAAAAATTATATAGTGTCACGACCTTTCTGCAGGCAAGGACTCTCTCAGCAAAGCCTATCTACCTAAAAGATTGAGAAAACAGGGTTAGGTAGCTGGGCTCTGCTGGAAGAGACCGTACCCTCAGAAAGGCTATGAAAATATAGACTAAGACCATACCAGGATCTATGTGAAGAATCTTTAAAATACTGATCAATTAATTTAGTGTAAAACGAGATCATAAGAAGCAAAAAAAATCTAACTACTTAAAGGGCGAATATAGGTTGAATATAATATGGGCTCAAAAAAACCGTGCAATTCCATAGATTATAAGTAACTTTAAGATATTGACATATCCAAATGTATAAGTCTGTTATAGCTTAAAACCTGAACATTCTCAGGATAAATTTATGTAATAAGTGTGGTTCCCTAAGAACTCCAAACACCCTAGCATCACACAAGGCTTCGGTTTAAGGTTGAATTAAAAAGCTTTCGTTAAATGATAGTCGTAATAAAAGTGGAAACCAGTTATCAATCTATTTTTTTGTATTGTGGATTGTTTCTTCCTTGACAATATTCCCCAACAAAGTGTAAAGTATATGAATTTTATTTAAAAAAAAAAACCTTTACAGGAGAAATTTTATTTCATGTAAGTATGAAAATTATATGGTAATTGTTATAATTAATTTA
>LS057226.1:0-11198 GCA_900241095.1 Acartia tonsa
GCATCCTGTGCCCGCCAGGATGGAGATATTCAAAAAATTCCAACTCTCAGTTATGTGTCATACCCATACTTAAAAAGGCAAGCAGTTTGGGCTCTTTATCTTTCACACACAGAAAATGAGATAGAAAAAACCAGACCGTTAAGGGTTAAGATTAAAATCATTTTTGTGAGCCCCGAAGGCCCGCGCTATCAAAACAGGTATTAATTTCATATTCGAATTCTAATATTTGTGAAATAATGTCTGTATTACTTTGTTATACATAATTTTTCAATATAGCTGAGAACCGGTTCTAATCCGGCAGAAATTAATCGGTCTCGAAGCCATACTGAAAATGCATTTATAATTTTGGATCTCCATAATGAATTATTCCACTTAACATACTTTTAAAAGGTTATCTTTAAAAGCCTTAAATTTTAACTATAAGTGTCAACTTTTTACAAAAATAATTTTTTCAAGAATTTTTTCCGTTTTCAACTTTTTTGTGGACGTTTTTTAGATCCTATTTATTTAGAATTTGAGTTAAGACAGAGTTTTATCTATTTGTCACGTTTCAGCCATAAATACGAAGATTCTCTATAATTCTAATATGCAACCCTACGACCTTAAAATTGACCAAATTAACTAAAAATAATTTAAAGTCAAATATTTTTACTAATAAGTTTGAAATTCATGATATTAGTTGGAACTATTTTAGAAGCGCAGCTACCTTGTAACTTGGAATTATATATCTTCATTCTTCGTTCGATAAATTATTTTTAAAACAAAACACTAATATCATTTTATGATAATCGAGCGTTTTCGAGAACACTTTCCCTCTAAGTGCTAGCAAGCAGAGAATCCTCTCCCCGAACATTTTGTTTTAGATAAATTGAAAATAAAGGGAGGGGTAGTTTTACTTTGGGGCTGGTTAGATAAGCTTTGACTGGGGACAGGGTAGCCCTTCGGGCGTTAGCCATAATCTATAGCACTATATATAAATTAATGTGAATTTAAGATTTTACTAACGTCTGTTTGGAATATTAATAAACCTGCTCTTTCGTTTCAGCTAAAGAAAGCTAATAGATTTTTTTTAAAAAATTAAAGCAGAACATATATATTTTGTGGGAGTTTCGTTTTTTAAGACGACCAGCCCCTGCTACTCTAGATTGTAGAAAAAAAGTACTAGAAAGAATTTTTAATAGCAATTGCCAAAAAACACTGTAGCCTTTCTAATACCGTGTAACTTTCAAACTAAGCTAATTGCTGAACCGATTTAGTTCTCATTGGTTCTAAACAATTTTTGGAGAGGGTACCTCCTCAACAATTCACAACTAGAAGAAAGACCCAAATAAAAAATACTTTTTTTGAAACTGAAAATGAAAATCGACCCTCCAGCCACTTTAGTTCCCCTAGAGGCCTCTAGGGGCGTAGCCTCTAGTAATAGATATAATAAAATATAATATTTGTAAAGTAGCTTTCCTTGTTATAAAATAAGTGAATTATTTCTTCTATTAACAGCTATAATTATCTAGTTTTCAATGGTTAATTAAAACGTAATAAAATCGCTGCAAAAAAATTGCAAATTAATTTTTGGCTGGTTTCATAACCAGTATGTTTGACAAAAACCGTAACTTTTTCTAAAATAAAACAGTTGGTTGAAACAGATATCTAATATCTTGGTTTTTTTAATGACATAAAATTTACAACAAAAATATTCAAAAGTTAAGTTTGTCATGTTGAACTTTTTTATTGATAATAATTTTGCTTTTTTGCTTAATTTTGCTTTAGTTAATTATAAGCTGTTCAATATAAACAGAGGATCATAAATAACTATCAAATTTTCTTGTGAAAATATTATTTTTTGGTTTCATATTTATTTCAAAACAGTTTGAAATTGGCGAATTAAATTCCCCTTTAAGTACAACTTCAGAAGCAAAGCTACTATATAAATATTACTTAACAACCAAATTCATTTTCATTGGCAAGCGAATATAATATTCAGGAGAAAAAGTGTTAATTTTTCAGAAACTTCAAAGGCTTAAAATTCGCACAAAGACCCGACTTTACACAAATCTCGAGAAAACTCTCATTAAATAATTTTGCACGCGCGTTTACGTAAACTGTGACCTTTCTGCCTTTCTGTGTTTATATGGGCTGTGTTACCGTTGAATTTGATTATTAAAAGGCTATTCACAAACAGTGCCAACCAACAATTACACTTTTTTGCTGTACGTTTCGTCATTGAGTTTAGGCGGACTTTATAGTTTTTGCAACTTGTATAAATACCCATGGCAAAAATTGCAACGTTTTGCCGCTTTGCAAGACAATTTTGCATAGAATTACACTATAAAGTAACATCGTTTGCATACTAATTTATGATTTGTAAATAGTTTATGAACATCTTTAAAGAAACTCATGGTGGTCTGTTTGTCAGTTTGTATCCTAAATTCGTCTTAATGGACATTTTATTCTTATGCTTGAATTAAGAGTATACGGTTGAAAATTTATAAATTAGTTGATTTACACTCGCTGTATATTCTATTATACAAGGTTTTACTGTTTTAAAATTTGTCCTTTAAGATCTCGCTAACAAATGAACCAATTGAATTCACCAATGTGGGAGGCTTCACTAGGGCCATAGGAAAGTTTTTGCTTTTCTATACTTTAAATCTAAGATTTATGATAGCTAGTTTTTTATCTTCTTACAGTTAAAATGCTAGGGGCGTAGCCGCTAGTTCAAATAAAAATGTTTATTAATAGTAATGAAAATAGTTGATTCTATTATTTTATTAAATATGTTTGGTTTTTAAAATTTGAAAAAACAGATTAAAAGTAAAACTACTCTGATATAGATTACTCTTTGAACTGGCGGCGACTAGACTGGAGCAAGATATGAATACAAACTCGACAAAAATAATCTAGTTTTAAAAAATTATATATTTAAAAAAAAATATTATGTAACAACAATTTGTGAATAAAAGGAAGAAAATAAAATACTTAAATAGATATTTAGATGTTAAATTAAAATTATGATTATGAATTATTAAAGTAATCGAACTAAAGCAGCACAAAACGGATAAATACACTGCTTTTTAATGAATATTTTTAATAATTATCTTATTGAAGCAAATCTCTGTAAATTGTAAAAAAAAAATACAAAAAAAGTTAATGCTTTGAAAGACCACCCAGCAATTATTTTTTATCCATGGTATTGGTTAACGAGTAAGAAAAATGCATATCTGGTAAAATCTCGAATTTGCAAGTGTTCCATTAAATAACCCTCCCCTCATTGAAGCTTAAGTTTTATGAGAAAAAATTTAAAAAAAACATACAGTTACAAATTGTACTAATTTCTAAATGGTGTATGGATGTGTATAGAATTTTAGATCGAAAGATGGATAACTTCCATACCATAAGTAGCGAAGCACAAAAAATAATGAATGAAGAAATGGACCAAGTTTGTTACAAAGCAGATGTTCAGTTGTCATAACAAAGAAAAGAAAGAGAGAGATAACATGCAAAAACTCAATGAAAATCACGAAACATTTAATATTTAAGGTTTGTGTCTTTTGACAGACAGACGGACAAAATAGTATACATATAGACTAGATGTACATATGTCATAGGAATATTCGCTAAAAATTGCAGCTGTTTATCTTCAAAATCATATTTCCCCCATAGCATTATAGGGACTGTCTGACATTACTAAAAATCAGGGAGGGGGTAAAACGTGAAAACAAATACAAATGGAACGCTGACGTACATACAAAGTTAATTGTAGAGTAAACGATTATTGTCTTTCTTATTCTGCAGTCGAAAGACAAATGTGTAAAGACTTTATGATAAAAAATGCTAAAATTTTACTTTTGAGTAAAGTAGTAATTGAGACAACAAGTATATTTATCATATTTGTTAATCTTAAAATATTAAATCTACCAAATAAGATATCAAGTGGGCAGTGGGCATAGATTTGAAGCAAGGCTACTATTCCTTCTGCATGTAATTGGTCTTGGCTTTTTGATTTTACTTGTTGTAAATGTTATAAAATTGAAAAATTCAAACATTAATGATGCATCACCTTAAATTTTTGTTCTAAACAAAACTTTAATGAGGAGGAGGGGGGTGCTTTGGCTTGTTGCGATAAAACTTTTCCCAAAAAATGAAGCAGCTTATATTTCCTATTAAAAATGACGTCATACAATCCAAATGATCAATGTATATTAGTATACTGTCCTATCATTGGCCATTTGTATTGAATGACATTATTTTTGTATGAGCACTATAAGCTGCTTCCCAAAAATTGTAAAGGATATAAAACTAGTATTATGAATGTTTTTCTTCCTTCTTAAATTAACCTGTAATGTGTTTTAATTTGTTTTGCCATTAAATATGTAACTTTAAGATAATTTCTAATGCATTTTAGTGAAGCTTTTAATTTACTGCATTTTTAAATTTATTGTTAAAATTTTTATATGAGTGGCGAAATCTTGTTTTGTGTTTAAAAAATTTCAAACTGTATTTATCAAATTTTAAGTTATTTTATTTTAGAATTTAGCTATCTTAAAGAGTTTAATAGTTTTTTTTTAATCGTATCCGTGGTAATTAAAATGAAGATTAAACGATTAAAACCAGTTTTGTTACCCTCTAGGGGCCTAAGCGCCGAGTATTAAAGCTGGTGTTAATTTAACAATTTTCCTTTCATATTCGTGGAAATAATACGATGCTATTATCATATGATGCTTTTATACGGATGAGAACCGGTTCTTATCCAGCGGATATTTATCGGTTTCGAAGCCATACTAGAAAAAAGGTTACTTTTGATGCAAAACTTATGCTACGCTCAGAGCACAAAGTAAGAAACTGTAATATTATAATTCAGTTTGTCTTTTTTTATCTATAGAGCCTTTTTGTGTTTGCACGTGCCATAGTTAATTATTTTAATCTTATTTCAGAAGTGATTCAGGGGCAAGACAATGAACGTTAAAAACCTAAGTGTCACCTAAATTGTCCAGCCTTTGATTGACAATCTTTATCTAAAAGTCCTATATATTTTTCTTGCAATTGCATTGCAGTGTGAAGTTTTGTCCTTGGTAATTTGTTTGCTTTTTTGGGGGGAGGGGGGGTTGTTATAAATTAAGGCTTTATTAACCTTATTTCATATTCAAAAGTTTACATTGAATATGATCGCACCTTATTAGCAAAAAATTATCGTGAAACTGAAGATAATTTACATTTTCCAAAATTTAATATAAAAATCATATTTCTGAGAAATAAATTATAAGGCTACAATTATCATTTCTGTTAAGTTATATAAGAAAATTATGTCCATAGGCATGGACGTCCAAGTTTTTTACTGAGGGAGATAAAAAAATAAGATTGAGGGGTTTCAAAGTATGAGGGTAGTAAACACCACTTTACCCCTCATTGCAAGTCTAAGTCAATAAGAATTTTAGCAATATAAAATAAATCCTATCATATAAAGTAGTAAGATTTTTTTCAAGGAAGCTTTATAATTGGCTTAGAGGTCATATAGTGGGAGGGAAAAAGGGTTGTAAATTTTTCTCTAAAATAAAATGAGTTTCAGAATATCTTTGTTTAAAAAGCACAAGAGACAATAATGTATTGATGAAAGAAGTTGTCATTTTAAAGAAACTGGGGGGAGATAAAATTATCTAAATGCCGACTTCTTTGTCTTCAAATATGAATATTTTATCTTTAGCTAAATTGATGTCTTTAATGTGTTTTAAAAATTGATATCTGTTTTAACTCTAAATGATGGGAGTCCTAACAAGTTATGAATCGATTGGAGAGGGGTGAAAGGGTGGCGTAACTAAGGGGTATTTGGTTATGTAACACCCATTAGACGACCAACTCTTTGATCCACTTAGTTTAATCTAAAATTTTTCGTCAGAAGGTCAAAATAACCCCTTTTTAAAATATTTATTTTGCAAATTTTATAAAAAGAAGGTATGATGCTTTCAAATTTTCCAGTCCACTTTGTTCAAATAAAAACAAGGATGATAATGTCAACAAAATTAATGATTAGTTGTAATATAATGCTTTAAAAATATATGTATTGTATGTTTTAATACGTATGTTGTTAAAGTTATAAACACTTTCTTATTTAAAAGACCAGGAAAGACAATTTTCTAATTTTCTGCTTACCTTCAATATATAAAATCTACCCGTAAAAAATAATTAAGAATATTCAATTACTTATTTCATAAAGCTATCTTATATTGATGGATGTCTTAAAGACAATACCCATGTATACAGAAAATATATGCTTTAAAAACATAGAGTGTAAAATAATTATATGTTTTGCCTAGCTTGAAAGGCGTAAAAGTACATCAAACACGAAAATTGTAAAGAAAATATAAACTAAAAATATTACACTTAGATCTCTCCAGGGGCTGCTATTCAGCCAATTAATTTTGAAATTGCCGAAAATTAAATATTTTTTTAGCTTTTGTGTAACTGAAAGGGAAGTGGGTAAGAAGGGGGAAGAAAAATGGGAAGGGGGCTGAGGGGAAATTTTTACTTAGAATTGTTTGTGAGAATCACATTCCCTTTTCCCTGGATCTATCTTTCTAATAGTTATTTCTGTCTATCTATCTAGCTTCAGATATATCTATCCATCTGTCTGTCCATAGATCTATCTATTTATCTTGTCTTGTATATATATCTGTAGTTCTAATAATCTATTTACAGATGTATCTAAAATACCTGGGTAATGATCTACAGTCCACTTGTTGTATGGATCTAATTTTCTCTGGATGTAAAATTTCAACTCCAAAGCTGAAAATAAAATAACAATTTTATAACAATAGATTAGTTGCGCAAAAATCATTGTTGTAAAACTTCCGGGGATTCGACAGTGACTTGATTCTTTATTTGGATTTTTTTGAGGGGAGCCAAGTAAAAAAAAGGGATTGTAAAGATAGGGAAAATTAATTGAAGTGAATTAAAGGGGTGAGAAGGAAGAGGAATTATCTGAACTTCTTGTAATAAAAAATATAGTTCCATACAGACTGAAGGACGGACATGCGCGAACACTAAAAGAGTAGCTTTGCTACTCTAAATGCATAAAAGAACCCGTATATGCTATGTGTAGTGATGTTATCCGTTTTTTCGTTTTACATAAAAAAATAACTACTTAAAATCATTAATCCATACTTCCAAAGGAATTTATAAAAATATGTTTGCCGAATTTTAGCCAATCACAGCGCGGCATAAAATGCTGTGCTCTCATTGGTTGAAAGTTGGCTCACCCCGATCCGTAGAAGAAGTATAAGAAGAAAATTTTCAGGATTAATTTCCGCTGGAAATATAAACCCGTCCTACCCGTCCTAAGCCCTACTTAAATAGAGTTTTCTCGGGGCCAACAAAACAGGAATCAATCCTTAAATATTTCATTCTCCTTTTCAGTAGTACATACGATGTGAAATGAAAATAGTTATTTATCGCTTCATATTAAAAATAGCTTTCTGCGGATATAAAAATGAACAATTGTAAGTTTAAAACCAGTTTTGTTAACCCCAAGATACCAAAACTGGATATAATACGATACGATACATAAGTTTTCGGTGTGGCTGAGAACCGGTTCTTATTCACTGGATATTAATCGATTTCGAAGCCACATTGGAAAAATGCATCATTACCCTAAATACATTCATAGATAATCTTTGCTTATCGTATCTTGTACATCAAGAAAAAAAAACAATAATTTATGACAATTGAATCAGCATTAAATCATTATTTGTATCAATTTGTCCACATGTTTTCATATAAAACTCTGTTTTATGTTGATTAGTTTCTCTAATTCTAAATCAGTTGATTATTGATTTCTTTAAACATTCGATAGTATATTCTATTCTTCTTTTATAAAGTAGTAAGTTTTTTATTGTCATAAGCTTAAGTTTTAGAAAATTTCTGGTCAATACAGATTGATAAATGTTTTACGGTGGTTAGGGCTATTTTCCTTGCCCCCCCCCCTTCCCGACCTCATTCGGTAAGAGCGAAGCAACTATTTAAACTTAAAGCAATAATAGAAAATAGTATTTCACTTGGTTTGTCACTTAGTTGGTTTTGCATTGTTTTGTGATTACCTAAAGTTAATTATCTTTCCCTAATATAAAATTTATCTTTTTAAGGATATGATTTAACATGAATAAAATATGAATGTTTTTATCCTTGTTAGAACAATAATTTCAGGGAGGGAGTGGACATTGGACTATTTGTTACACTAGTCCCCAAAGTTTTATAATAACGTTAATATATTCATTGGCCTAGCAACGTTGGGGACTTTTATTGAATTGTGATTGGTAGGTTTATTAAATTGAGTGTCCAAACGTTTCAACCACTAATTGTAATCTACATATGGTATAATTTTATGTATCATAATTGGGGATGTACGGCAATTTATCGCCCATTTATCACATTATATGCCTGAATAGTTTCTTATGTAACTTTATTTTTAAATCCTGCTATAATTTATCTTTCATTTTTACCCTATATTTAATCTGAATGTTTGAAAAAAGCCTTTTTAAACATTTAAGATTAGTATGTCAAATTTAATATCTGAAAACTACGAATATTTGTTTGTTTGAAGCAAAATATCTCAGATACTGATTTGTTTACATACTTTGTTTAATGTGGATGGTGTGAAGGTTTTAGAACATTTACTTAAAACTATATCCACATTCAAAATTTGTATATTTTTTTCCTTGGGACTTTATAAGCTAGAGGCGAAGTAGTAAGGGTGTCTTGTGAATTTATAACCTTTAAGATCTCGACCTTCCCCTAAGCTAAAAGAAATAAAACATAAAATTGTGGAGTTAATGAAAAATCCTTTTAAAATAAATAATTCATAAGACACAGTTATACAAAATCTTTAAAATTGACATTAAACAAAAATAAAAAATCATTTTAATTAATAAATGTTATTTAAAAATCAGAAACATAGGAAGCGAATCGCATAAATACAAAATTTTAAAAACACACATAATACATATTAAAAATATGACCGTCAACGATTAAAATCATTATCATAATAAATTTGTAATAGAATTAATCTCTTTTTGTGTGTGAAAGGGTTAGATTGGAAGATTTTGCACTTGCTGGACCTATCTAATAATACTTTGTAAAAATTCTTCATATATGACCCATGTAGTTTTTTTTTTTAAATCTATTACAGGGGAGAGTTCAACACTCCTCAGAAATTATGTTAGGTTCATCTATGGAAAGATAATAATATCTATATTAGCATCTATGCCTTAGAACTTGAGGACGATTTCTTTGAGGAGGTGGGGGTACCCTCCTCTCAAATAGTTCAAACCCTTCCCTTTACATATGAGAGCTTCACTGTAAAGAAAAAACATTGAGGATTCCTGATTATAGAGATCTTAAGCTAAAGACAAATAGCCAAGTCATCCTTATATATTGTTTATTAACTCGAAGAGTATCTACGCCGATTTTAAAACAATTATATAAACTCGCCAAACGTGCGTTGTACATTATGCATTACTTACTCAGAGTGTACATTCACGTCCGCTTAACATCACATTCGCCTAGTTTGTAATATTAGCATAGAGACACAAGATGGGATTAATTAAATGAATGGTAACCGCTGAACCGATTGGGCTGTACTCTTTAAGGAATATATCAACTGGTATTGCAATAGTTTTAAGGTATTTTCTTGGTAGTTTGGGATAACCTCACCCACCCATTTTTTTAATAAACAAAAACAAAAGGAAGATAGAGGAAACCGCAACACAACTTCGGACGATTAAAAAAATTTCAAGCGTTTATCTAAAAATTTAACATAGAGTAATTTAACCAGAAGAACATTTTGATAGTATCCTTTTACTTAAAAAACATTTCTGTTGTTTTTATATAATTTATTTCGAGGTTAACATGAAACAAACTATGAATTTATGTATTTTTAAATGTTTATAATAAATCCCAAATTATTATTATTAGATATTTATTTTAAAAATGACATCCCTTAATTCATTCATCACAAAGAAAACTTATATCTTTTTATTGTTTGGTACCCTATTTTTGATAAAAAATATTTCTATATAGGACTTAAAATCACTTCCAGGCCTCTAGTAATTTTAGAATGTATTATATTTGCGGAAATGACAGCACACCTATTTAGACTTGTAAACTTTTTATTTGTCTGCTTATACAACTATACAGCAGGGCGTGGTCAATGGACGATCATTCAATCTTGCTACAGTTATAGTACGGTAATTATTGAGAGAAAAGTAATATAGTTTGACCGATAATTTTTGACACAAAGGGGTAAGTTGCAAAAAATATAAATTTGTAAATATAGAAAACATAACTAAATACACCCAATATGTATATTTTTATATTAATTAATAATTGCTTTAGTTACTATTAATTCATTTTCAGCTGTTTACCCCAAATTGCCTATTTGAGCAAAGAAATCCTTTCCAATTAATTTTAGATACATTGAAAATAAGAGGTTGAGAGTCTTTCGTTTTTTTTTGCATTTCTTGCATTTCGTGTATGAGATTAGGTCTTGGTAATTTGTAGCCCTGCGGGGTTTAGGATACCTTCATCCACCCCTTATTTTCATTTTCTTTATGAAAATAATGAGGGTGGGGGGAACCACCTCTTTTCAATACTAAATATCAAAATGTTAGCAGTTGTTAATGTAGCTAACCTAATAAAAAGACTACTGAACTTTTTTTAATGTGTCCCAAATCTTCGATTTGACAATTGTACATTGATGTCTAATAAATTTCACATTCCATTGCATTTCATTTAAAACACGTAAAATGTGTTCTATAAATCTAAGCTTTTTATGTTTGTTTGTCTATAACTTGTTATTTTTGTGAAATGCAATTGATTTTTTATACATTTATATTGTGTCCGTATCTGTTGATTTTTGAAAAGATGTTAATATTAATTTTGGCATGTTAGAATCTTGAAAACCTTTAGATCAGATTCTTATAAAGATATAGTATAATTTGTAGAGGATAGCCACGATAGAGACCAAATAATAAGGAATGGTCATTTTAAACAGGTTGTGACTGTGTTTAGGTTATTTGAACCAGATTTTTTTCGTTATAACCATGAAAAATCAAAACACTAGCTTTGGAAAGTTGCACTTGCTTCATTTGAATGTGTTCCTAATTTTTTAACAATAAAATCAATCTAAATTTCAAATGCTTTTCACTTTGATA
>LS057227.1:0-11198 GCA_900241095.1 Acartia tonsa
CGTCTTTTTAAATTGCATATATCACAAAAAGACAATTTTCAAGTCTTGATATTTTAAAAACTACGTGGTAGAAAATTGAATTCATTTCAAATATATGCTATATAAATGTAGTTTAACCCATTAACTAGGAAAAAATATGCGGTTAACTAAATTAAATTCAAAAGCATTTCGTGAAACTACTCCTTTCAATCATTCAATCAAGGTTTATTAACAGTTAAACATTAACTTTACCTTAAATAAATAAGAACTGCGGCAGCGCCGAAGCAGGTTATCAGAACCATAGTTCCAACATAGTTTGGCCCCCTGTAGATCCGTATATACACGTCTGACCGTTCAGCTATCCATTTGGCCAGAACTTCAGCTAGGAAACCTAGACGTTGGATGTCCATATGATCTCGCTTCTTGGGTTTACCCTTAAATTAAATAACTGAATAGTTCAAAAAAAATATTGACAACATTAGAATTGGTTGTTTATCATATTAACAGCCAATTAGGTAGGTAGATACTGCATTATAAATATTTTCTAATGCTTTCAGCTAAAAAAAAATTACAATCCGATTGAATAAATATCTATATAATCATGCAATTTTGTAAAGGACTTTATCACAGTCATATAACAGGATCTGCATTATAAAAATGTGAGACATAAACTTTTAGTTTACCTTGTGTGGAAAATGTACAAATGCCGGAGCACTATTGAGTCCCAAGGATTGGAAGATTTCAGAATTTTCATCATAATCAACTACTCCGAAAAATAACCGATTTGTCAACATGGAAGGCGCATGACTGAAAAATATTAACAAGTTACAGAAAACTTTTAATTTTACTAATAGTAAATAAAAAAGTTAAAATAAATATTATGTACCTAAACACTTTTATTTATGTTTCGTATGAAATTTGATATTATTAAGTGCTAAAAATAATAAATATATTTTTATAAGGTATATAGGTATTTATTTACAAAAAAGAAAAAGAGACATTATCAGCATAGAAACGACAGATTTGGAAATATAAAATTAGTTACCTAGAGCTTATAATAAGCTGATAAAACTCTTCACTGGCTTGTCTACATATAATACAGCCTCGACTATCAGACAGGGCAGTAAACATTACAACAACTGAATAATTTCGGGGGTTACTCCGAACAAGATCCTGTAAATTAAAATAAACTGTTATAATATTTAGTAGAACAATCAAAAGCACGTTTACAAAGCTTTTTTATTTAAGGACGGTAGAGGGATAAATATTTTAATTAAGGGGTAGTTGAAATTAAACTGGAAGGGAGAGGGGTACAATTTTTAACTTATGGGTATTTTATAGAGTTGGGATTGGTGGGGTGGGTGGAATGTATACCTGATATTTAGTTGTATGAAATGTCAAAATTCATCTGATTTATTAGAATCAAATGCTTTAATTCATACATTATGCAGCCTACCACCTCAACATGTTGGGGGACGGGAGTGTCTATGACGCATTAGAGTAAATTTGTTACATTACATTTTTGTTGGTACCTCAAGAAGATATAATAAAAAAATCATCACTACTTCTAATAAATCACTTATCACGTACTCACAAAATCATATCTACCATTTTACAACAATGGGAATTTTTATAATAAAATATTTAGGTAGGTACTCACTTTGAATGTTTTACTGTCCAACAGCACAAAACCTTTTCTTCTCGTCAATTGTATCATCTTTTCAACTCGCTCCTATAAAAGATATATTTAAGTTTTTGTTGTGTTTGTAAGATCAAGCTAACCACTACAGTAAAACGATTAAGTTTTCCATTTAAGGGAATTTAACATTGGTCCTATGATTTTTTCGATTATCCATTAAGACCTTAGAAATTTTTTTTTATAAACAAACAATCATACCTCCTACTACTTTGACAGATTGATAACTAATTAATGTAATGAACGACTAGAAATTATTTTTTAGACCTTGACAAATGAATGAAAACTTCCACTTCTCAAATCTTATATGACTGTATAACGGAGAGAAAAAGAGCACAAAAAATTAAATAAACCTGTAAGCTTTGGGCTTGAGATTTTTCATCCTTCAATGATCCAATTTCAGAATTTAATCCTTCGGAGCTATTCAGCAAATAGAATATTGGCAGTAAGTATAATAATTTCATCTTCTTTGGTAAAATTTATAGTTGTATTTACATCTAAATAACTGGACTAAAACCAGCAAAGTTTTTCCTGATTATTCCATTTTCTGAAACATAACAATATTTTAAAACTTTTCAACAGTTGCGATTTTTCAGAATGCTTTTATCCTTAATGTGGGCAAGATAAAATTGTCCTATCGATTTCAAAATTCTCATGATGATTCATGTACCAGATAGGTACAATTCAGAAATCGTAGCAAAACAGCGCGCTAATCACTTGGAAAATTGATTTAAAATATGAAGTTTTTCGTTTTCTTGAGAAATATTACTTTATATCAATTAATTCAATAAATTATTGAAATACGGATTCCTCGGACAATAAAACCTAATGATAAGGCGAAGCAACTATATAACTAAATATTTAAGTATGTCCTTTTTTATCAAACACATCATGTATTAAATGGATTGACATATTCATAAAGATAATTCTTACAAGTTTAAATTCAAAATAAAAATAACTTTTATTTAATAAAAAATAATGGATTCATAACAAATTAAAGGCATTTTCACTTAAAAACTAAAAAAGAATGCCTTAAAATTCTTTCAGCCTGAAAGTGTCGTTAAGTTGTCACAAACACGTCAGATTAACACACCGGGTTCAATTACATACACGGGAAAGGTTCCTATTGGTTAAAGTTATTACTTATAACTCTCTTATTGGTCAATATTATTATTTTCGACTCTCCTATTGGTCAATATCCTCCCTGAGCCACAACTATTTATATGATTGGCTGAAAGTTGATGTTTTTGTCTGCTTATTGGTTATATGTTGTCGGCATTTTTTTTATTGTAAAAAGCTAGCTTTAACAAATTAAATTTTATTTTTTTCAACAATTTTCAAAATAAATAAATTTTACGTAAAATGTCTAAGTTTTTAAAAAGTTTAAAAGACAGCTTTATAACGCCATCCATAAAAATAAAATACCCTTACGTCTGCTTTTCTAGAGCTTTCGGATCTGCCTCTGATTGGTGAATAATGTTGGTCTGCTAAAATTCTACTCTTGTCCCTCTCCCATTGGCTGGTTCAGAAATGGTCTGCTAAATGCCTTTTAATTTGATAGAAAAATATATTTTATAGAGAGCTGAATTAGATTAAATAAAAAAAACATTAAAATTCTTCATTTTGAAGTTAATTTTGTCATATCCATTTAAATTTGAAAATAAATGCATTTTTTTTACTTTTCCTACAAAAAAATTTTTAGTACAAGGAGAGACACCTAGCAGAAATGAAGTATTTATTAAGAAATTAGAAAATAATAACTTAGTCTCTCCAAGAGATATTATGTCTATCGTTTTTTTTTCGCCGCTTAGACATATTTTACCTTGTTTTAATGTAGTTTGTTTCATATAATTACTATTTTCTTTCAAACAGCAAAAGTTTAGTTAAATATTCCTATACAAAAAAGACTTTCAGACAAGGGTCGTTAAGGCGTAAGGACCACTTGTAGAAACTTTAGATACATTGCTTTTTAGACAATTGGTTTGTACAATCAAATCAAAATTTAAGCTAAAACAAGGGAAAAGATGAGATTACAATCTCTCCTAATTTTTGGGAAAGTTGAATTACTTTCCATCTAGCTAAATTATAGTTGACAATAACCATCTCAGACCCATGAGAAACTTTTATGTATAAGGGAATCATCGAGCTACAGACAAACATCTTGTTACTTTTATACAACGTTTGCTAGCCTGTTATTGCTGCGTTTTCTTATTAAACGAATTGTAATCACAAACATAAAAAATCTAGTTTATAAATATGTATCTATGTATTTAATTTATGCACATTAGTTCTTACAATTTATACAACAAATCACTTTTGTTTTACATAATATTAAACTGATAAAAATTCATAAAATCTGTAACTATTTAAGCAATTTTTTTTACAAAATATTAACAGATAAAAATGATAAAATCTGTAATTTAAAAACTGTTAGGCACTTAATTTACATAATAATAAAAAGAAAAGAAAAATGTAGTTAAAAATCTATAGGTAACTAGTCTGTCCAGGTTCTTTTTTTTTCAGGGGTGCTTTTTTTACACTCCTAGCTCCTCATTCCCTAAGTTTAAAATTAATTGGAAATAAGAGAGAGGGTTAGTTTATTTTTCCTAAGCCTAACCTGGCGGGGTTACCAGATACCCAAATTAACCTAGCCTTGACTTAATTAATAAACCAACAAACGAAAAACTAACCCCCCCCCCCTCCTTTTCTATTTAAATTTAATTTTAAATTATGTGGGGGTATCTTCTAGGGGCTATGTAATTGTATTCAAAGTGGTAGAGAATGGCAGAGAAATAGACCAAAAATGAAATGCCTAGGTAAAATTTTTAATTAAAAATAAGGGGGCGGGGGTTATTTTTCGTTGGTTTCTTTGTTACTATAGGTTAGGTTATATTAAAAACTTAGTAGCCTCACAAAGTTAGGGCACCGCAGGGTCTTTCAGAAGTTGTGCTTATTATTAATGGAAGGAAGGAGCATGTGTTTTGAAGATTGTTTAAAACTTCATTGTCAATGTCATAATATCTTCTCTACTGGGATTTTGATGCAAGCTTAAATTTGAATAGCCAAAATAGATTCGAACTCGACACCTTGCAGCCTCTTTAAAACTGGCGCATCCTAAAAAGAATATTTATTTTTTTTTTGATTTAGCTTTGTCAAGGAAGAGATACAACCGTAATAGTAGTTTAGTATTAATGGATTTATTATTTCTTGGATCTTACACCAGATTATCATGTACTCATACAAAATTGAAACTTGTAGTTGGCTGAAATAACCAAACCCACCATCTCAAAATGACCAATAAGTGATATCCAATCCTAGTTAGCAACCTGTTGACGTCAATTTTCATATAATCTATATTAGTATTGTTGTGTTTACTAGCGGGTGTTTGGGCATGTATGTTGTGTCCTATCAATTTGAAACTTGTCATGGGTATACCTGTAAATATTGTTGGCTGGTCAGTTGAGATGGCGCGCTGTTCTTCTGGCGAATTTCAAAACCTTTCACGGATACATTATCTAAAAACAAGGAAGACAATATAAACAGAGTTCTCCATGGTATGGAGAATCTTCACAAAAAAAATTCAGTCGCCTATCTTAAATAACCTCCGAGAAAATCACACAACGGCAATAGTACAGTAGCTTCTAAATAAATTTTTCGTCCATTGTATTATCCCTAACGATCTAGCAGTTGATATTTGAAAGCGCAGCTACTCTGTAATTTTGGTATGTATTGTACGTCTGTCTAGTTGAACTTACCCAAACTTTGGTTGATGTGTGTGTCAAGGTCTGTAGCTGATTCAGGCAACAAAATAAGTCCTATCAATATAAGATTATTTTTATTTTAATTTTATGTGTTTATATAAAATAGTAAGATTTTGTTTGTATGAAGCCTAAGATTTCTGAAATTGTCACCACAAATGAAGCTTTATAAATGTCATGAGGTGGTTTTAGGCTATTTTTTCACCTGCCCTACCCTTCCCTGAAGGCAACGGCGAAGTAATTAATGATTATGTATCTATAATACAAAGTATAATTATGTTTATCCGTTCGTCTGTCAATCATCAACTTATCCCTTAAGATCCCTAAGTTTTAATATTGTTTGTGAATGATTGATAATATTTAATATTTACCCGGACACCCCGTCATGTTAAAGAATTTATTTTTGAATGTGTAGCACGACAGAACTCTAACACCTAAAAAAAACAAATATTGTAGATCAAGAATATCTCTACTAGTACTTAGTAAATGCAGATAGATATAGTACAGATAGTATATTGGACCAATAAGAATAAGCAAAGGGGACTATGCACGAACGAGAGCAAGTGATGATTAGCACCTTCCAGTAGTGATGTTAAACATTTATTGGTTAATATACTAGATTTCTGTTAGATGTAGTAATCAAATTATCATCCATTTTGCTAATATCTGACATATGCTTCAAAATTTTGCTTTTGTATTTAAACATTTTTTTAATAATTGATAGATTTAGTTGTTCAATCAGCACAATTTAACAAACGACCAAGCTAATATTGCTTGATTCACGTCTACAAGAGACAAAATGAATTGAAAATGATTGCTAATATCGAAATATATCTTCATGTCTTAGAATAGTGTATTTTTTTTTTAATAGGTTGAAAAACATACTAACTTTAAAATAATAAAAATCATAACCAATGCAAACCAGTATCTTCTGAGATATTTTGTTTCAGACAAATAAACCTTACTACTTTATATGATAGGATATACGGAATTGATGAACCTCCACCCCCCTCATCTCTATTCATCTACAAATCACCAAAGACGGAAAGAACCACAGCACCCCTTAAGCAATTTAAACTATTTTACACAGGAAGGGCGGGGACATTGGTATGTTTATTACACTAGTCCCTCAAAGTTTTATAATAACGTTGTTTCGTATATTGAATTTTGATTGGTTGGTTCATTAAGTTAATTGTCCAAACTTTAAAGCCTCTTACTGTATAGAGGTAATTTTGTGTATTATCATTACGGATGTACATCAATATATCTGCCATTGTCTTATCCCTTTAGATCTCTGATTTTACCCAATTCATCTATTAAGTCATTGGTTGCGTAGCATTTCTATGAATATATTTGTTCTTTTCCCTCACTTATTGATTGTGTAACTCATGCATAGTTTTATCTTTCTAAGTTTCTACTAACATAGTTTTTAAAGTTTTATTTCTTACGAGGAGCTCTAAAAAGAGTTATTAAATGTTTTCATTGGAGGTATTTTTATCAATATTTTTTTATTTCAAAGTTTTTCAATGATTTTACATTTTTTAGTTCGAGGATTTTTTCTCTGACGATTTAAAAGTATATTAAATAATTTTTCAATTTTAGACAGAATAAATAAAACGTTTTTTTTTGTTTTAAGAACACTAAAACCTTTTAAATACATTAAAACCTGAACTTTAAAATCGTTAAAATTTTTAAGACTGCTTATATTGTCTGAATGTGTGTGTGTGTGTACACTATCTTAAATATTACAAGAGGTGTGTGTGTTCATGTTAAAACCAACAGTATGCCTACTATCTTAAATATTGCAGGAGGTGTGTGTGTTCATGTTAAAACCAACAGTATGCCTACTATCTTAAATATTTCAAGAGGAGTGTGTGTTCATGTTAAAACCAACAGTATGCTTACTATCTTAAAGGTTATCTGTAATGGGCCGAATATGCTATATGATTAACAAGTCGCTGTAGTGTCACATAGGCTAAAAATACTCTGAAATAACTAGTCAAATTAATGTTGTATGGGTTGAATTTTATATGTCTATATAAAATTGCCAATACTTTTAGTACTGCTTTTAGTGTGCTGTATGTTGTTGTTTTGAATATATATGGGTTAGCACCAATACATTTAGTAGCGTGGTGTGCTGTATGTTGTTGTTTTGAATATATGGAGTAGAACCAATACATTTAGTAGCGGGGTGTGCTGTATGTTGTTGTTTTGAATATATGGAGTAGAACCGTGCATTTTGAAGTTGTATATCCGATGATAGAGAACGGTTAATGGGGAGGAAATTTCACATCAGGAAGTTCAATATTAGAATATTATGATTACATTATAAGATAAGTATTATGTTTAGAAAGAAATTATATAAATACTTATAAGAACTTAGATATTTTAATTTAAAATAATTAAATAAAAATTATAACACTATAACATATAACATTACTGATTTTACCAAATATGGGGGGGTTGCTCTAATAGTAAATTTCTCTGGTACCCAAAGTTTTACAACTGCACTGTTGGCTCAAAAAACTTTGGGTACTGTTTATTGAATTTTGATTGGTTGGATCTAAACTAGTATTGCCGAGGATATCAATCACTTATTTTAGTCTACAGAAGGTGTAATTTTGTCTGGCATCATTGGGGATGTACATCAATTTATCATCCATTGTCTGATCCCTTGATATCCCTGTATTGAACCCATCTCTGTCAAAACCATGAATTTAATTTGAATCCATATTTGATCCCCTGACTCTTTAATTTACCCTGTTCAACTTGTAGGTTGTCATTATGTCTACATAACTAGTATTTTTGTCGACGTTAATATCAAGCAAAGTATTGTCAATGTTTTTTTCTCGTATTCATTCGAATCCGGTGGATAGGAACCGGTTCTCATCATTACGAAAAAACGATGTCTTATTTATAATTGTACATTCTATATCCGCGGAAAGCTGTTTAAAATATGATGCGAGAAATAAATATTAATAAATGAGCCATGACCATATTTACTAAATGTTCTATTGTCGACAAAAACCATATAAATTCAGGGTTGTACGGGACAATTGGTCCCAAAAGTTTTATAATAACGTTTTCTTATTTGTTGCCGAAACAACTTTGGGGACTTTATTAAGTTTTGATTGGTTAATTGATTAAGTTGAGTGTCCGAACGTTCTAACAACTAATTGGAATCTACAGAAAAGGTAATTTTAAGTTTATCATCATTGGAAATGTAAATCAATTTATCGGCCATTGTCTTATTACTTTAGATAACTGATAGAAATTACATGTCAACGTAAGTTCTACGTTTAATAGGATAGGGGAAACTACCCCTCCCTCCCCATAATTAGTCGGGAAAGGGTTGGGTGGGATGGGTTATATGCCACGGAGGGAGGGGACATTGGACTGTGAATTTTAATGTATTTATAATCTTTATTATTATCAAACCTTGATAGGTTGGTACAAACGTTTCCCAATTCTTTGAATCTACAGTTAAAGGTTTAATTTTGCATATCATAATTAGGAATATACATTAATTTATCGCCCACTGTCTTATCCCTTTAGAGCCCTGGTAATCTACTTACTTTTTAGGGTTAAATGTTAAAGGGTAATCAATATATTTGAAATCAAATAGAATTACATAAACAATTCATGTGTGTTTGTGTATGTGGGTGTGTGTATGTGTGTCTGTATGTGTTTGTGAGTTTTAGTGTTGATATTCATATAAAGAAGCGTAGCTTACATCAATCTATAATAGTATGTCAGTCTACATATATACGTTCGTCCCAATCTTCTGTCGTCTGTCTAGAGCTATAATTTAATATGCAGTCAAAGTAAACGTAAAATTAGTTTTTTTGTGCGTTTACTTTCGCTGCGGGCTTCAATTTAATCAAAATATTTATCGGACTAAATATTTCTAGTTCTAATATTGTGTAAGGGTCAATAAAAGTCTCTTTAAAGATATCTTTTATTGTGTTCAGTGGCGGGCACAGACATTTATCCGGAAACCTTGAGTGGGGGACAAAAGGGGAAGGTAATCCATGTCAATTTCGGATTTTAAGGCAGTGTTGACACCTCCCTTCCTTTACATCATTTCAGGATTCAAACTTTTTAAACATAAATAAAAAAAAACTACCAATCTACCTTTCCAACCAATTTCATCAAAAGTTATACCTTTAACTTCTTTTTGACTCTGTCACAATGTGTTTTTATAGAGTTTATATAAATTTGTATTATCAATTTTCATGATATTTTGGCGTAACTGTTTCAAGTTTAATGGGATTAAAATGTATATTTATTTAGATTAGCTCGGTTCAAAATTAGATAATCTACTATTTATATTTTCAACAGGTATAAAATTTTAAAAAATGCATTCAAATTAATAACTACTGCTGCTTCATAACAAAATATATTTCAGAGAAAATCTTTATTATAAATCGCATCTCTTGTAGAAGTGAATTAAGCAATATTGGCTTGGTCATTTTATCATTTATATGCTATCTTTTTTACATATTACTATCAAATTTAGGTTTCTTTAAGATCATAAAACCATACAATTTAGCCTGGTTAATAAAACGAATAAAAATATCAAGCACATTAAAATCTAATTTTTAACCTATTTTTATCATTTTATATTTGCTAATGTTAGTTTTTTAGTTTAATTTGTTATTTTTTTCTTTTTTAGAGATTTTGTTATCCTTGTTTATGCAATTATCAAAAATATAAGAATGATAAAAATAGGTTAAAAATTAGATTTTAATGTGCTTAATATTTTTATTCGTTTTATTAACCAGGCTAAATTGTATGGTAAATTTGCATAAATTAGTGTCCTATTAAACAAGCTAACAAAGCATTTAATGATAGCAAAAAAATGTAAAATTTGTTCGCCTTTTGGTGGATTTTAAACATTCAAAACATCACATACCTAACTTGAAACGAGCTATTCTACAAATATAATCTTTTATTGTGATTTATTGACAATACCTGCCATTTTTTTGTAAATGTGTATTATTATACAATTTTATATGAGACAAAAATGTTTTTGCTATTATATTGCTGCGCTACATTTTCCTTGAATTTTATTTCGCTATTCTGAAAAGTTTTGTTTTGGTCGAAATTGTTTGAGCACTGCATTAATATTGACCTAAGTGACCTATATGATCACATTAATTATTTAGGCTTGTAATATTATTAAAACATATTTTTTTTATTTTAGAAGTTGGATGTGGTTTTTGAAATGACTATACGATGGAAGTAATTTTTCAAGAAAGCTTTAGATTTCTTCTAAGAGTTAAGTCGATCCTAAACTTTTGATACTCTAGTTTTAAAACAACCCTACCATGGACCTACTAGAAGCTTCACTTAAAAGATAATCATATAATTACATTAGTTCACAAGACCCTAAGCTACAGAAATACACCCAGACATCCTTTTACTTTTAAATTTGGATATAATACCAATTGCCGCGCCTACAGAATACTACAGGAACACTTCAAACTGAAGCACTTATCATGATTTTTATTTTATTATTCGTAAAAAGTTGTATAAAATACAATATGAAACATTATTCTTCCGTATGACTGAGAACCGGTTCTTATCCTGCGGATATTAGGCGGTTTCGAATCCATACTGTGGAAGTGGAACTGATAGAACACTTTATATGATATGTAATATTACTAGCATATGTAGAGTTGATAAAACACTTGATATGATATGTAATATTACTAGCTAATTTGAATCAAGTGCTTTCAATTAAGGGTTACATAGATCAAACA
>LS057228.1:0-11194 GCA_900241095.1 Acartia tonsa
CCCCCCCCCCCCCCCCCCCCCCCCCCCCCCCCCCCCCCCCCCCCCCCCCCCCCCCCCCCCCCCCCCCCCGGGGTAATGATTGTTTGTGGTTTAATTGTCAATACATATGGTATTGTACATAAAATTGGTCATTCATCTATGAGAAACAATACTCATCAACGTCTAAGATATATTTAGAAACAGGTATTGGATGTGGTACTATGCAACATATCCTATTAAATGAAGTAGGAAGCTTTTTCCTGTAACGAAGGATCTAGCTAACCGCTGAACATTTACAGTGAAGCTTCCTATAAGTGTAAGGAATGTTTTTGACTATTTAAGGTGCGGGTGTCTTCACCCTCCAAAGAGAAATCGCCTCTAGAAAAAGTTACCCCCACCCATTAAAGAATTTCTTTAACTTTAACATTTAAAAACATAAATTGAAAATTGGGGCGGGTCGATTTTTCCTTAAGTGCCTATAGTGGGTTCTAAGGGCGTAGCCACTAGTTCCTTTTCATTTAAAACAATGTCTTTCCGAATTAAGTTTGAGATCTTCCACTAATTTTTACTAAACAAAAATTATAGGCATACCTTTGCTGTTGATTTGGTTGTGCTATATAATTTTATATTATCTAATCAAAGCACGTTGAAATTATATTTGAAGAGCGATAAAAAACTAGTATAAAGTTTGGGAGAAATAGTTTTTCTTCTTATGAACCCTTCCATATCAATTTGAACTAATTGATATGTTTATAATGAATGGCATAAATCTGTAAAACTATATTTTTCGTTTAATGAGCTTTCTGAAAATTAATGACTTTAATATCAGATTAAGTGTATGTAAGAATGTGATTATGGGATAAATATAATCTTTTGTTTATTTAATGAGCGTTTTTTAAATTAATGCCTTTTAATGGCAGATTAAGCACATTAAAGAATTTAATGAATAAATAAGAATATATTATATATTCCATACACACAAACTTTTTTTTGGGTCGATTCTGTTGGGAGGGTGCTGGTACCCTCCCCGCAAAAATCTTTAAACCTTCCCAGGACCTTTGAAAAGCTACACTGTAAAGAAGAACCATATTGGTTTTTCAGTTAGCATGATCCATCGTAAAGACAGACTCACACGCACACACAGATATCCTGTTACTTTTATATAAGTATTTTTTAGTAACCCTTTAAACAACAATGTCAAATGCTTTTTTAAAATCTTAAAAAGTTAATATGTAAACCCATAAAACATGGCAGGAGAAATGTTTGTATTTAACTTCAAGGATCTAAAGGGATAATACAATACCCGATAAATTTATGTACATCCCTAATGTTGATATTTAAAACTACCCCTTCTGTAGATTCAAATTTTTGGTTGAAACGTTTGAACACTGAATTGAATGAACCAACATATCAAAATTTACTAAAGTCCCAATAGTTGTTAGGCCAACGATTAACAAAACGTTATTTAAAACTTTGGGGAGTAGTGTAATAAACAGCCCATTGTCATGTCACCTCTCTCTCTCTTTCTCTCTCTGATATAAATGTCTCTTTTCCCAAGAACTTGAGATTGTTTAAGTGCTAATAGACCTATTTTGTCGACATTCTCTTGGTGGGTTATTTTTAAATCATAGCAAAATAATTTCAGTTAGCTAACGTGACCAATAAGGATATATATTTCTATCAATTTAACTTACTAGCAGCTACGTTCCTGGAAGCCTATAGTGGCACATAAAATGTTTTCTTATAAAGTATCTTATTTACAAATAATTTGTCTATGTTTTGATCATGTTTCGACCCTGGTGCCGCCAAGCGGTACTTTAAAATATTTTTTGGTGACTTCTCTAGGGAAGGTGGTGGTACCCACCTTCTAAACAGTAATAAATCTCCCCAGGACCTATGAGAACTTGAAAAGCTACAACATTGTAAAGAAGAACCATATCGGTTCAGCTGTCAGCAAGATCCTTCGGTACAGACAGACAAAGATCCTATTACTTTTATATAAGGTTTACAAATACACAAAAAGCCCACTATAAGTTTGTGCCAAATTGAATAGGGGTTTTGACACATTTGCGTAAACAGTGAGTATAGGCTTTTTCTTTGGACAGAGAGGATGGGTTATTAGGGATAAAATCATTCTTATATGATAAATTTTCCCAAGTTTTAAGCTTTTTTGGTTAGGCCTCCAGGTTTAGGAGCTGCAGTCTTCCAGGTTCAGGGGCTGCAGACCTCCAGGTAGTTTCCAGACAGGCAAAAACGGAAAACTTTTTTTTTTTAAGAGTTAGAGGTCAACTTATAAAACAAAATGTGCATATTTTTTAATGATATTTACATATTTAAAGATAAAAGATGCATAATTTCTTTTATAAGTTGACCTCTAACTCTTCAACAAATATTTAATTTTTATTTTTACCTGTCCAGATACCACTTGGAGACCTGCAGCTCCTGAACTTATAGGCTTATCCAAAAAATCTTAAAACTTGGGAAAATTTATCATATGAGAATGATTTTATCCCTAATAACCTATCCTTTTAGAATAAAGATAACGCCCATACTCACTGTTTCCGCAAATGTGTCAACCCCCTCCCCCTCTTGTTTACATTTTTTCTTATCTTATGTACCTTTATTCTTGGACTTATCTGACTACTAAGAAACATCCCAATAGAGACGGCACGACAAAACTTTATTAATTTTCTCTAAATTGAGTCTTGGGAAATGTTTAGGGTTTATCAGGGACTACATATAAGAGATAAGACAATGGAAGACAAATTGATCCCCGATCATGATGAACAAAATTAGCAGAGTTGGATCTTTAAATGTGTAGTCGTTGCCGCTGCTGTAGCCGTAGCCGTGGCTGTTGTCATAGCCGTAGCCGTAGCCGTCGCCACTGCCTGTGCTGCCAATAAAACATGGATTTTAAAAAGATTTTACAGCAGTGCAATGCCAACTATCCTAGAAATATGGATCTCTAAAATCTTCTATGGCCCACCCAAAAAAATAAATTATTTTTATCAAAGAAATAAAATTATTATGCCTAATTTGATTTAAAGATCGCTTTAGATTAATGACTGTGCCTCTGGCAGCGGCAACGGCTACTTATTTAAAGAACTAGGTCAGTTATGTAAATATGTTTGTAACACGCAATTAAGATTTGATATATGTCCCTATTTTTTAAGACAACGAACGTATAACCGTTTTATAAAACTTTGGAGACGAACATAATTTACAGTCCAATGTTCTCTTCCTCCCTGGGTATATAATAATCTGGACAGAGTTGATATTATGAAAACTTTAATAAGACAGAGATTATATAATTTTAGAGTTAGATTTCCTCCCCATCATCTATAATACAAAGTAGGAAGAACGATGTCTGTCTGTCCGTCTGAAGCTTAGAATCTCGGTAACTGTTTAACAAGAACAAATAAGGGGGAAGGTGGGTTTGGGCGAAGTAGTAGGGCATTTTGTCTGAAGCTCAAAATCTCTTCAAATGGTGGTCCTAATTTGTGTACTTTTCAGGGCAGCTTTAAAATTATCTTGAAATGGATTCAGGATATTCTTCTCTAGAGGCTAGAAATGGTGTGACATTTGTATTATATACTGCTAGATATGCAATCTTATAGGCATCTATTAAAAGTAAAAGTAAAAACTAAATATGTTAGTGAGGTGTATTTGTTTGCTAGCTGTTATTTCTCTCGAGAGAGTTGAAACTACCTAAAAATGTAAAAATTCTCCATAAGACACAAATGAAGATTATCTTAGCAGGACAACCTAATCGGACCTGCAGTGAACGAGATTTTTAAACACATACAGATACAAACTCACAGACGTACAACCTTATGTCAACAGCTTAAAACAAATGGCCATCGACAAAATATTCTTTTATATTTGGATTTCTTTGCAAAAATGAAGTAGGAAGGATTGTTGGAAAGCCCAAAGTTTTGCTGTAAACCAACCAGTAATGTAAATCTAATATTATTTCTGTACTGTCTTAATTTTATAATTTAATTTTCATTACAAAAGGTTTTAAAACTTTCTTCGAAATCAAATTAATCTAAAGTTTAGCAAAGAAAGATCTTTTTTTTGTTTCATAATTTTACACTGGTCTAAATCTGAAGTGAAAATAAAAGGAATTCAAATATATTGATGTAAAAGTGTATTTACATGTGGAGGTGATGGGATAAGGAGCTGTTTATGGGGGAAGGGGGGGGGGTGATCGGTAATTTAGACAGCTACAAAGTTTCACTTTATTAGAGTTCATGATAATCTGGTGTAAGATCCAAGTAATAATAAATATATTATACATTGTTAATGTGATAAACATAAAGATTTAACTACTAGAATCCATAAGATTTAGTTTGAAGAAAAAGACAGATTGACAAACTATATAACAGACAAGCAAGAAAATTCAAAGTGAGATAAATAAAAATTTTAGTCAAATAGAATTAATATATCCCATTAAAAAAAAGAAAAAGCAACAGAGAATCAAGTTTAGCCCAGGTCAATATTTGTAATGTTTATTTTGATGATAAAGAAAAAATCCTGGAGAAGGGAACTGATAACAAAGTTATCTTATTCGTTAATTTCAAGATTTTGGGAAATTTTATTGAATTTTCATTGCTTGGTTACAAACTTGTAGTGTCCAAATTATTCAATCTATAATTTAATCTACAAAATAATTCAATCTAGAATTTAATCTACAAAATGTATAATTTTGCCGATATGTAAAAATTTTTTGTGCATTGTCTCATCCCTCAAAATCCCTGAAATAACATAATAAGAAAATGTTGACAATGCACCATTTTAGGGAAAACAAGAACAGGTTCTTACAAAGAAGATTATAAAAGTAAATAAATGAGTATTAATACAGGACTTTTCAATAAAATTACAAATGAAAATTCTTCAGGAGCAATAAAGTAAAACATAATAGAATGTATTTGCACAGACAGACCGGTATTCAAATAAATCAATTGTAGAGTAACTTCACTGCTATAAAAAAGATGAAAAGAGGCAAATGTATGGTGGTTTTAGGCTATTTTTTTCCGAAAAGGAAAAAGTTAAACATGAAGTCGAAAATAAATAATATAGAGTTTCGATGTTTTTTCTTAAAAGCCTGAAAACATTTTTGAGTAGTCTATCTGCAATAGTATGTCAGAATTCGAGTCAAATCTATACACACTGTAAAAGCACTTGTCGATATTTTAACAGTATTTATAAAATTTTTATAGCATGGCTTTGATTAAAATTGGCTGACATAATATGTAATACTATTTATCAATTCACATAATTGGAACAGTGGAAAGTATCATGTTTGACGTCATAATTACGTTTATTATCCATCTCTTTTTTAGGGGTTTCCTTTCCTACTTCTCCTCTAATCCTTTATTGTTGGACGTATTTTTATGACGTCTCACATGACACTTCCCGCTTTTAAAACATAATTGACAATTAGTTATGTCATTAAATAAAGGTTATCCATGCAGGGATATCTTATCACTTACTTAACATGACCTAACCTAAAATAAACACCAAAAGTGATCCAATTTTGGTTAAATTTATGTCGATAACTGTGCTTTTTATTTTTTTTGGGTATTTCATATTTTGGAAAAGTTTCGATCAACGAAAAAAATTCCATAAACAGTTACGTTAATTGTATTTTTAATCATAAAAGGTTTTCTTATTAATAATCTTAATGAAAGTTTTAATTATGAGAATAATTTTTACAGTGTAGAAATAAAACAACCTTAACCAAGATATAGAAAATTTATTTCTTAAGTAGTGTTCATACTTTCAACTTTACAATTATTATAAGAGTATTGATAAATATGAATAATATATATTTACATCAATTTTATCAAAGTTTTAAATATAATCTGGATGTCTGAACAGTTGCGTGCAAATTGTTTTACCAGGAGGTAGGCTTCGCAAATTTTCACACCTTCATTACGATTTTTGACAACCCATTTTAACCCAAATCGAGGGGGCCTTGTAATTCAGACAACACAGGGGTGGATAGTGGATACTCCCCTCTCCCCAGATTAACACACCCTACATAATCAACATACACAATTGTCAGAAATGAGCGAAAATATTTTACCCCCATCTTAAATTTAGGGATAGGGGAAAATTTCTTTTACCCTGTCACCCCCCATAGCTGTTGTACTAGAGTGTATAGGGGTGTAGGAGGGTTATCCACTTCCCTAAATTTTTTCCAGATAGGGGGATAAACCCCCATCTGCACACTAAAACTAAATTAAAAGTACTTGTAAATCTTCCTTAATTCTTATTGTTTGATTGATAAACAAATTTGTTTTGCTACTTTCTTAATTTTATTTAGTATGTGAAAACACGAATACAAATAACAAGTCTAGAAAGTTAATAATAAAGCCTTGGGCGGCCTAGCACTTCTTTTATATACAAAATTAATTTCTTGTATAATTTCTTAGCTTTTTTTCATGCAAGGATGATGATTTTTAATTGCAGCATAGCCAATGTCTTTTAGAATATATTTTCAGTCAGTGTTAAAAAGGTCTAGATAACTTACAATGCAGTATCCTAAATTTTTAATAGATTTACATCTATGCTCCCTCACTGATTTAAAATGGCTACGAACTAGAAAGAAAAACAATATCTTTTATGAAATTCTCAAAATTTACAATAAAAAACCAAGATAGATTTAACCCACTATTGATGTTTCTCCCCGACCATCTGTGTGTAAAATTTTCAGTTTTTCAAAAGTACTGTTCTTCATGTAAATCATTTAACACACAAAATTAGTTAACTATTACTTCATATATACATATTCTAAATATGAATACACTATTTTGTATTTGTTTCCCTCCTATCCTATCCAATAAATAATGTAAAAATATTTCCCGAAAATAGGAAAGAAATTTTTGTCAAATAAGGAAGTAATTTTTGGCAATTTATTTCTTCAAAATTACCGTCAATTATATATTTTTTGCACTTTTTTTTGTAATTGTTGTGACATTGCAAAAAAGATAAATTTGATAATGATAAGAAATGATCGTTCTGTAAAGGTGAGGTTCCCAAGTAAGATAGAATTGTTATTTGAGTATGTTTTATTAGTTGTTATTAGGCCTATTTTGATTTATTTATTGGGAGACGGACATACGATTGTAAATTGTTATTGTACCTGAAGTTTTATAAATAGGCTAAAGTTTTGGGTACTTTTATGAAATATATATTGGTTGGTGTATAACATTAAATAATTTTGATCTACAGAAGTTAACTTTGAATATGATCATTAGGAATGTACATATTAATTATTGTATATATCTTGTTGTCTCTCCCCCGACTGTTGAGGGTGAGAATTTGAAATGTTTCTAAATGTTCAGGGTGACTCTAAGGTGTTGGTTGTGGTTGACTCTAGTGGAAAGAAGAGAGTAATGGCGGTTGCTCCACTCACACAAGCCATCATACCAAGGTATGTGCACAATTTACCTGATTTATTACAGATTCCAGGTATGATCCTGCAGGTACCGATCCTCCAGATCTGCAGCAAACATTGAATGGCTCCTGTGATAATCTTTGAGAATTCAAATTTTAAACTTAAGCTTATCTCATATGTCGACATGCCATTTAAAATTTGGTGAAAATTCAATGTCCTTTATCTCTAATCGATAGCAGCCAGAAAAAGGTCCAAAAAGGGGCCAACTCAAATTATATTAACTTTTGAAACCCCTGAAAAGTCCAATTTTAGATAATATCTTATATCTTAACCAGAGAAATCTATCTAAATATTTATGAGCGTTACACTATATTTGAATTATTTATCGCCTTCATCCGTACATCCTACAACACCAGGAAGAATTAAAGTTCCTATAAAGTTATTTTATCCATTTTTATATTACTTTTAAATCAAACATTTTATCAAATGCTTTGTTATATTCAAAGTGACTGTAATTATTATTAAATAAGTAAGTCAGAGAAAAGTATAAAAACAATCCACAAAGTTGTTTCTGTATTATTATAAACAAACTTATGCGGTTGGGTTGGTGATAGAGGTTTGATTTATTTGAATTAACGTCTAAAATATATTTTAATCATTCAAGATAGAATTATACCGCAAAATAAAGCTTATATGAGTTTGAAACAATATGAAGCAATAGTGTGAAATTTTTTTCTTTTTTACCCTCTTAGCAATAATTTTTAGGGTGCTAAACTAAGTTAAACATAGTTTGGGGAATATAGCACCTATAAAAATCATTGAATAAAATTATGTTTAGGGGTGAAATAAAATGTTAAGGATGGTTTTAATACCTCATCTAACCTGAAATAATCGTCATATTATTGCATACATTTTTAGCTTTGATATTAAAGTAAATATTTTACTGTGTCTTTTACGTTTAATACTCCTTTGATTTTCAACTTGAATAGGACAGACTCTTAGAAAGATTGAAATAGTATTTACCGCATTGTATTATAGACAGCTTTTCTCGGATATCAGAATAAAAAATTATAAGATCAAAACTAGTTTTATTAGCTCCAAAGGGCCGAAGTCTTGGGCTAACAACACTGGTATTAATTTTATGTTTTCATTATAATACTTGTGGAAAATTGTCTGCAATACAATGCTATACAGGATTTTTTAGTATGGCTGAGAACCCGATCTAGTCCAGCAGATATTAATCGGGTTGGAAGCCATATTGGAAATGTTTTTATCTGCAGGTCTGGTAGAGGATGATAATTACTTTCCCTTCCAGTTAGTTTAATTGTTTACCTTCTATATATAAAACAACAATCGTATATTTTAGCAAAATCATTTTGAAAAATAGAATATGATGTTTTTGATCATGTTTTTTCACTTTGGAACCATTAAAGAATTTAAAGACAGAAAAAGTTATTATTTTAAAACATAAAGTTATTCAATAGACATATAATAGTTGAGAATTTTCATTAAATAGAAAAAAATATAGGCAATAAAAGTAACAAGTTTTCTTTTCTCACAAAAGTTGTATATTTTCATTTTTATCAATAGTCTTACAACTAGCTGCTTTATAGATTATTTTAAATTAATAAATAGTACTGTTGCTACTTGGTATAGTTATTTTTAGCGGTAGTGTACGAAGAATAAATTGTTTGTGTTACATTTCAAAATTAATTAAGAACTGATAAACTTACAAAGACGGAGAGAAAAGCAGTTTTAATTTATTGAAATCTTGATGTTTTTTTTTCTGGCCTATTTCGCACTTAACTTTCAGTCTTAGATGTAAAAAAAGGAATAGACTTTTTTTATTCTTTTTTTCAGGGGGGGGGATATAGGGAAATTATTTTTCAGAGGCAATTTCTTTTGGGAGAGTGGAAGTACCTTCGCTATGAAATCTTCCCTGTACATATAAGAAGCTTCACTGTTAACTCATACCATATCAGTTTAGGGGTTAGCGATATTCTTCGGTACACACAGATAGAAAGACAGAAAACATCATGTTACTTTTATATATGGATGAAAATCTAAAATCTCAGTTGCTATTGTACATAAATAAAGAGAAACCATGAAAAGTGTCATGTGTAGTGTCGTTAAAATTCCTTCCTTTTTAGACGTATTTTTATGACGTCACACATGACACTTTCCAGCACTAGAAATAATAATAATAATAATACAACCAGAACTATTGTAAATAATTATTCTTGTTACTTTAGGACGGTTATAACAGCTGTGCAGAGTTTCTATACAACCAGAACTATTGTAAATAATGATCTTTATAACTTTAGGACGGTTATAACAGCTGTGCAGAGTTTCTATACAACCAGAACTAACGATGATTCTCAGGTTAGCATTTATTGTCATTCTTTGACCCCAACTATTTTCTACTTACAGTTTTAAACTATTTTTGTCCGTTTTTAATGGGGTTGTACATAAATTAAGTAACCTAAATAACTCGCAAATACATAAAGTACATAAACCTAATTGTTTTACTGAAATGCAATTTATTTTATTACAAATTTAATTTAATTTTTTAAAATTTGGTTAAACCTTATTGCTTTGATACAGAATGATGACATTATTTAAGTAGAGCAAAATAATTAGACGTACTCATAGTTTGAGTTTTTTTTTATTGCTTTTAATGATTTTATTGTGAAATTATCCTTACATAAACATACACTGTGTCTGTGTATACTGAAGGATCTTTGCTAACTGCTAAACCGTTATGGTTCTCAATTACAAACTAATTTTTCATAGGTCCTGGAAAGCAAAATAAAAAGTGGGGTATGGGCGTAGTCTCTAGGTAAACATAAACTAATGAAATTGAATGACGACAGAATGGTTTTCTTTTGAGAGGGTATGGAGCTGATATTGACGTACAAGACCTAATTATAAAGTGCTTCGCTTTAAAATTTGAATCAAATAATAAAATTCTAACTAAAACTGGCCCCAGCCAATTTGGATTACCTAGAAATACACAAATTTCAATTATAAAACACAAAAGACTTTGAGAAAAAATTAGCAACCCATAATATTTACAACAAAAAACAAAAATTAAGAATTTTTAATATTTTAGATTTGTTGAATAGAATACATTTTTTTTAAAGAAAAAGGGAAAGATAAATGAGCAAAAATTAAAATAAAATGTAATATTGTCCTCAAAGTTTCCGTAAAAGAGCCAATCAGAGAAACTTCCTTAAAAAGATCAGGGCCCAGGTTTAGTTAGATTCTATTGGGAACAGGGTAACCCCTCAGTGTTGGGGTTCCGAATGTATTGTATTAGCCCCATTATGATAGGGCATCCACAGGGGCAACAAGGCATAAAGAAAAAAAATATGATCTGTGATTTAAAACACACTTATTAATTATGTCTTTTTAGCTGAATTGGCACAGACTGAGTAAATATTTGAACAGGTTGCCACTGTTTTGTGACCCACCATTCAAATTTGAAAGCGAAGCTTTTCTATGATTAGGTTCTTTACGTACTTACTCTATAATTGATAACAGAAAGTACGTCCTTATTTTAGGACAACAATTTTTGGTATGATTCCTATTCATATGATTTTTCATAACAATGATTCCTAGGGCAACAAGGTACAATAAGTGAAGCATCCCTACAAGAAAGTCTTAAATCCTACTTTAGTATTGGTTATATTTGAATAGAAGTAAAACCAAATATATTGCAGACAGTATAACCATTATTTGGGTCAATAACACTAAATAGGTTAATTTGATTATCACAAATAAAATAATGATAATTTGTCTGTCTAATGT
>LS057229.1:0-11193 GCA_900241095.1 Acartia tonsa
CGTTTTAGGTATAACAAAAATTTAACAATATAATAAATAGGTCTTCTTTTAAATTTGGCGGTAATATGAATGCAATTTTATAATTAGGTGGAAATAATGGCACACTTTGTGGGATGCACCACATAGATATAAATAATTATACACATTAGGATTCTGCATTTGAAACATATGTAATATTGTTCAATAAAAAAATTTCCCAAAACAAAGTATTAAGTTTACTTTTTTGACTTTGCAAAGTGTTTGATGTTAAAGAATTAAGGTACATTAAAAACTAAGTTCTTGTAATTATTTCAAGTGAGCTTCGTAATACATGTTTATGGGATTTGTTATTTTCTAGCTTGCTAGAATGTTTATGAATATACTGAACACTTTGTTTTAATAAAAATCTGATAATACTTATTAAATAAGTATAGTATATCGAAGGAAGATGTACTTGCTCTCTTAATTTAATAATGTCATATGTTAAGTGTAATTTATATAAGAACAAATAATTAAAGATAATCGCTGTGCAAAATATAATGTATTATAGAAAGATAGATAAATCTAAGGATATAAAAGAGAAAAAGTGAATGAAATACAAGTAGATAGAAAACGTATTATTTTAGTCCAGTCCCAAATGTCCGTCAAATTTTAACTAGTCCACAGCCAAATATACTAATTTAAATTGATTGCAGCTGAAGCCCTAACAGCCGTATATATAAGTAAAAAATGCGCATCAGATATTTTATAAATATACAACTGCAGCGAGGCAATCCAAATAGTAGGCGGCTACAGACTTATCAAGTCCTGCTAAATAACTGCCTATAAAATGGACAGAAGTTTTTTTAAAAAAAGATAACCCATACAATCATTAAAGCATACAATATATTTTGTGTCAGATTAAAAAAGTGACGCCAAGTTTGCAAATATTGTTGATCGAGTTAGTTAGTGTCACTAGATATCAGAAATGAACGGTAGATAAATATGTAAAAATTATCTTAATATAAAAGTAACATGAAGTCTGTCCGTAACGAAGTATCTCGCGAACTGATATGGTTTCTTGCAGGTTTCTAACTATTTGGGGATAAGAAGAAAAAAAAAACACCAGCGGCTTTGCACCTAGAGGCTCTGTACTCATTTTTTTACTTTTTTCTTCAGTTCTGTCAAAGCATATATTTCAAACTTGTCTTGCGTAACGTTAAGTAAAAGGTGATACAAGAAAAGAAAGCTAAAATATTTCTTTAAAAATCAGAAAATAAATTCTTGCATAAAAATCGGTGCTTTCCCATAAAGTTTGTAAAGAGCACTGAAACTTAAACACCCAAACCCACTTATTTTTGAAGAAAAATAAATAAAATGATGGGTATGTTTATTTTTATCTATGCTTACTGGAGGCCCTAACTCAAAAGGGCCTAAACCTGCGTGGCTACCTTACATGCAGTAATAGCAAACAAAGGAAAACGTCAAAAAAATATTAAACTTTGGTGTCTACTTTTAATCCTTGACCCGGCATCAAAATTAATAAAAGGGATTCTATTTATCATAATCTTGTACAATTTATGGCGCTTTTTGTGCCCCAATCAAAGTTGACAAGAATATTTGCACAAATTTTAAGTCAATGACTTCTCAACACTTGCTTATACAGCTTAACAAGAAAACTTCTTTTCATAAACAAATTGAAAATTGAAAAATGTCTTTTTACATGAACTAAAAAAAAACAAAGGACATTTTTCAGTGCTCAATTTCATTCAAAAGATTAGCTTAATTTGTAATATATAAATAATCATATAATACTGTTAATTAATTTTAGTAGACAATTCAAATGTTCCTCTGAAATGTTAATGCTACAAAATTATTTTTGTAAGTTGAAGAGTAGCTTCATAATAATTATAAATAAATAAAATCTGTATATAATTTTGTATTTGTGTAGGATTGATTTTTCGGATATTAATCATAATGAGAATACGATTGTTTTTCCCCAAAACAATTTTTAATAGCCTATAATAGAGAAAACAAAACTTCAAATAAAAAGCTCTATGATAAAAAAGATTAAGTGTTTAAAATTCGCTATCTAAGAAAATGTTAATTTATTTTATTATGTTTAGTAGCAAATATGCTACATTGGCAGCCTACATTTATTTTGCAATTTTTTAATAATATCTCATTACTTTAACTAATCTAAGCTGTTTTTTCTTGGGTATAGCCGAAAAGAAATAACGTGAAATAAAATTAATAAGCCACTTTCATCCCTCTAGTACAATACAAACACAAATAGTAAGGTACTATTAAAAAAATATAAGGCATTTTTAATAGATATCATTTTAAATATTTAAGAGCCATTTTAGCATTTTGAATTATTTAATATGTCAAATAAATATACAAGGGCTAATATAACAACAACAGTGTAAAATCTTAAGTATTACTATTTCTTGATAGAATCAAGAAAACTATTTCTTAGAAAAATGTAAAGAAGTTGAAATTAATTTGAAAAGATAGTGTATAATTTTTTGTCGGCGAATAAGAGGAATCCCTGTGTGTGTTCAATACTATTCAAGTAGACACGGGGATATAAGGATCACTAAAGATAACTATTCTTATTTAAAAGTATATAGTATATTTCTACGAAGGATTTCACTAACCGATTGACCGATACAGTTCTCCTTTGGGGAGGGAGGGTACTTTCATTTTCCCAAGAGAAATAGTCAATGGAAAAAAACCTTTTATCTAATTTTACTTTTTAAAACTTAAATGCTAAGTGGAGGGTCGATTTTCCCTTCTATCAAATATCCCATTTAAATGCTCCAATTATACAGATTAGTTCAGACTTATATTAGCAGGTTAGACCTTAACCTAAAACCAATTTACAGCCATAATTAGCGGTCTTTTTTTAACAAACCAACATAAAAATGTGTACAAATTTTCGTATTTATTATTATTTTTAAATATTTTACCTAATCCCTGAAGTAGACTTATGGGAAAATGTCAAGTGAGAGCATTTTTCTTGTCCAGTTCACAATGCTTTTCAATTCAGGGATACAGGGAAGTGCATATCAAGGATTATTTATAAATGAAAGTGGTAGGCTGTCATCAAGGACGTCTGGGCTTTATTTTTAAGGGGTAAAATGAGATTTTTCAAAGGTTTGAGGGGGGGTAATCTAATATATTTTTTAATTTTTGAGTGGGGTAAAATGAGAGGTTTCAATGTTGGGAGGGGGGCTAACACCCCTTTACCCCAACAATCTCAACCCTTTGACATCTATGGCTGTCATTAGGTTAACTGCTAATAATAAAGGTCAGCCGTTTTCATGTTAATAACTTAGGTATTAAGGGTTCTGAGGGTATAAGACAAAGAAATATAAATTAATGCACACCCCAAATTATTAAAAACAAATTAACCCTTTTGTAGATCATGATTATTAATGAAAACGTTGGTCACTGTTATTTTGTATCAATTAATCAAGATTCCATAAAATGTACCCAGAGTTCACGGATGAGAGAACGTGTTTTGAAAGGTAACAGTATAATTTACAGACCAATGATCCCTTCCTGGTAAGTAAGTATTCATAATAATTTGGTCATATCTTTATTTTTACCTTATTTAAATATTCATATTTCTGTATTCAATGTAATTATAGTTGTAAAGCTAATATACAAAACAAGTACAAGTCACCATTCAAGGCCAACGAAGCATAACAGTCGCTTTGTATATTGACTAAAAGATACTTGCTTTTCACATAAAAGTATTAAAAGAGCTTATTTGATTAAATTTGAAAACTTTACATTCTCAAAATACAGTGACAGCTTTTAATAATGATTTGAAAAATTTTCCCGTGTAATATGAGTGTTGAAAGGAGGTAATTTTTGTTATCTTTTGTACCTTTGTATTTAGATTTGTGTCAGTGTGTGTGTGTGTATGTGACGTGTGGTGGGTAAATTTGTGTAATAAGGGGGCAAGGCGGGATATTTATCTGTATGTGTGAATTTTGACATGCATAAAATTTGCTGCAAAGCTTAGCTTTTCCAACTCGGTTAAAAGATTATTTTAAAAACTTTTGTTCACCAATTTTACTTAAAAATATTTCTTTGGCTTACGCGATCTTACACTAACATATCTTTTCTAGAATAGTTGATTTCCCAATCTGCAGTAATGTACTTTCTCATCCTTGTTTTGTCCTTGTGTTTGTTATTATAAGTGTTACAGGTATTCTATAGTCAGAAAATGTACTCAAGTTTAGAAATAAACATTTCAGTATTGCTTCTAAAGTTAATCTAACATTTTGTTTTGAAAATATTTGTTTCTTGCATTTGATAAATAACTTCAAATTTTTAATGCCAATTAAAAAAACCGTTTCTATATCCTTAAATAAAAGTAACAAGATAATTGTCTGTATGTCTGTTTGCACCAGAGAATCTTGCTAACCGCTTAACCGATATAGTTTTCCTTTACAGTATAGCTTTTATAGGTCCTGGGAAGGTTTATTCCTATTTTGGGGCAAGGTACCGCCAGCCATCCTCCTAAGATAAATCACCCCTAGAAGAAAATGCCCTACTCCAATAAGTGACTTACATCGCCCCCCCCCCCTCTTCAAGGGCCATTAATGGCCTCTAGGGGCGTAGCCGCTAGTATTACATACTGTACACAATCGGACCAAATATTTGCCTGTCATCGGGACAAAGGGACATGTATAAAGGATATGTACTGACACTGTCATCTTATATAATCTCTGCTTGAATACCTTGAATTTTTCTATCTTTACCTCATTTAGCCCCGTAAATTCTTTACATTTTATTCATTATACACATTGAACAGAGATAAAAATTATAATGGGATAAAACCAATTAAGAGTTAACGCGCTAGAATTTTAACTTAAGTTTTTAAAAATATAATACAATATAAAACTCTAAAACAGCGACAGAACCGTCTTTTTTATTGACAGTTATTAACAGAGATGGATGTCTCTGCGGCAGCGATGGTTACACCACCGTATCTGTAGGTTTATAATTTAATTTTGAATTAATTCCTTTTCATAAATGATATTCAGTTTTATTTAAAACTGAAAATCGAGAAATACTTTTAAACATTGTTATTAACATCAACTTATGGCCAGATAATTGTGTTAAACTTTGAATGGAAGTCAAAAAGTGTGCAATTGTATGGTAATGATTTATGCCCGTTTATAGGCCAAGAAATCGGCCAATTAGTTAAGTTTGTGTGACTGGGTCTGGGGGAAAGGTTACTATATTTCAATAGTTAAAACGGGACAATGCAAAAACGATATAAAACTAGGTTGACAACTTTTCAAAAGACAAGACGATGGTAAAAGTCAAACAAAATTAGGAAAAAAACAAAACTTTTGGCATTGTTTAAACTTGACAACTTGGAGGACTTTAATCTTTAGCTTTTCCTTGTAAAATTCGCAAGATTTATCTTTAGTAATAAACATTTAAAAAAAGGCTTGATGTATTTTAAGTCTTATTAGTCAAATAAAAACATTATCATAATTATACTATATTTGTTACTATAAGTTGCGCCTCTAACATCTAGAGGCGGGAAAAGGCCAAAAACGAAAAACTAACATTTTACAGCACTCTACCCTGAGCTGGATCTTTATATCATTTAGTGGTGAGCCAGCTCTGTATTTAATCGATGGATAAATAATATTTAAAAATATAAGAATATCAACTTGCAATTGGATCAATAGTAACACACTGTAGGAACAACCCGACCACATTGTAAGCAATGTATCTATTTGTTTCATCCATAACAGTTAAATTTCTTAGGGTAAAGCTTTGCTTGCGTAAATTTCGTCAGTTTACGCAAAGTTAAATAAATATAAACAGAAAATGATTGCCTGCTAGAAATTCCTCAAAGTTGTACTTGGCTATCTATTGTGATAAAATTAATATTACCTTGCACTATATATGATGCCATAAGAGCTGCAGTATTGTCATTACAATTCAACTGACCAGAGGCTAGATCTCGTTTTATCTAAACAAACAAAAAATATATTAAATTTGAAATAAGAAATTAGTTTTCAAAAATTATCAATAAACACCCCATATTATATTTACAAATTTTTCTATTTTTTTGTGGGGTTAGGTGTGGTCTCCCCCTACCCCCTCCCTCAAAGAAAATAGCTTAAAACCTCCGCAGACCAGTATCTATATATCCTTATATAGAAAGCACAACCTTTTCGGTCAGGTGGTCATCGGGATCTTAAGTTTCAGACAGACAAAAATCATGCTAATTTGTATTATGGATATATCTAACTTCTAATATCTTTCCCAGCAATAAGAACTATTTTTATTAGATTTTCTATTTGGCTCAAATCTATACATAAAATCACGCAACCTCTACAAGATAATTTTCTCTTACTACGTCACTATTAATATTTGAGAGGAATAATAATATAGATTTGAGAAATAAAACAGAATTAGTTTTTGAAATGAAAATATAAGCTAGAATTTATCCATGACGGCTTCGAATCCGAATAATTTCCGCTTTATAAAACCAGGTTGTAAACGTTATTCTAAAGATCTTTTTAACAAAACTGAAAATTCCTTAAATCCACAGAAAAAAATTATTAACCAATGTTTACAAAAAACACAAAAAAATGTAATAAAATTGCCTTGAAAATTTGTGAGTGAAAAGTTTATAGCTTTAGAACTTTTGTTTGGCTCAATAGAAGTATTGGAGAAACAAAACATTTTCCGATAAATGTATTGGATGAGAATATGATTATCCTTATACAAGACTGTACCAGTGTACCCGACTCTGCAGCCTGTGCCAGCCATATTTCTTATCAATAATATTTTAATATTATCATTCGATCACAATAGGTTCTAGACAGGGAAAAGAAAATAGATATCACATCCCAATGATGATAAACAAAACTAAACTTTCTGTAGATTTAAATTGTTAGGACACAGCTGGATTAAAAGCAACCAATAAAATGAAATATAAGTACCCAAAGTTTTTGAGCTAACAAATAGGATAATGGGGTTAAAAAACTTTGGTTATTGGTGTAATTTACAATGCCCTTTCTCCCCCTGGGTTCTATTAGATAAACTACAGATCAATAAAACAATGTATCTCTATTTACCTAATGCTTTACATGATGGCAATTTAAAGAGGAGAATAAAATCCATCAATAACTAGAAGTCCAACTTCAATTATTGACAGGCATAGACTTTAGGCAAGAAAACAAACAGTAATTCAATTAGATATCTATCTATAACACTAACCCTACATCTATCTCTTTGATAGAATTAGTTCTAGTGAAACTTTAAAAAGAGAAGAATGACCTTCATACTCACCAAAAACTTTGTTTCTGAGGAAAAGTAAAATAAGCTGAAAAATTGGCGGTTCCCCTAAAGATGCCTAGTCAAGCACAGAAACCCCGAAAGCACAGTTTTCGTTTTTGTTTATTACTTTAGATCAGCTTAGGTTAGGTTATAAAGATTACGTAAATGAAATTCGAGACTAATGTTCTTTTTATGAAATTAAAAAGGAAGCGAAACAAATTAATCATAACAGAAATTTTGTTTTAGTCGTTTAAGTATGTTTTTCTGCAAATTTACTTTTTCCTATATTCAAGGTAAAAAAAGTTTTAATCTGTGATTTATTTTACACACAAGTTGCACTTTTCTTCCATTAGTCTTTTCATGCCACCTACCAAAATAACCTTATCGACGGTTTTACATATTTTTAAAGCAATATTCTTCGTTTTTTTTACTTACTTACAAAAAACGCCATCGCTAATGCTTTATACTCAACACTTCGCAGCTGATCTGAATTTTATATGGACAAATTTAATAGCAGCTTCCAAAAAAATAAACAAGAAGCAAAGGCCGTTAATTAATAAATAAACCACAATTGCAGCCAATCAATCTTTTTTTCTCGTTATTTTTATAAAATTCTAAGCTGAGCCACATTTTTATTGACTTTGAATTTTGAAAACTATAACTTTAAACCATAAAAGTGTAACTTTTTAATTTTGCTACAAAATTATTTTAATATAAAGTTTATAGCAAAGTATTAAAGTGAATAAATTATTTAAAATTTTAGCCTAGAAACTTTCCATAAATTTCAATTACTTTTCCATTATGATTGAATTACGTCATTTACTCTGATTTATGTATTCATTGAATAGGGTAAATAGTTACGTAAAATGATTAAATCCTTAAAGATGAAGTTCTATAAAAATCAATTCAAAAGAATAACAAAAATTTAGCTTATGAAATTTACGTAAAATAGCTACCTAAACAGTAATAGGTATTTAAAATGGATTTAATGTCTTTAAGGTTAAGATAGTCGAGTTGTTAATTTAAAATAAACTGATAAGAGTAATCATTAGGTATGCATAGTTTAAATTCGATAAAACAATGCCAAAATAATGACCAGAGCTATCCGTAACGATCAAACATTCTTACGAACCAACCGACCTACCATTAGCTCTATAGGACATGGTTATCTTAACTCTCTTAATCCATGTTGGCATTCTAGTGGAATGAAACTGGCAGAAAAGATGGGATATAGAATTATTAGAGAATGCATGCATTACATTATATTTATACTCATACTCAGCTGCTCCTTAACTTCATTTTCATATAACTTGAGGGTCCAAAAAACTCGGGGTTCTTAAGGTGTAAGACGGTAGATGTACACTTGCAATAACCAGGGATAAAATTATCCCTTTTAAAATGATGTATCAGGTTAAATATTTTTTTTGTATCAGTATAATTTACAGTTTACGGAATTTAAGATTTTTAACACAACAGCTAGCTTATTAATGATGTGTAAAAAATACCAGGAATCTGTTCAGTTTTAGTTTTGAGTGAAAATATTAAGAAAAAGGTGGTGGCTGACAATGCATTATTGAGGACTGCTAATAACCTCAAAATGACACACTTAAACCAGTTGACCACCTGGCGATGATGGCTACATTTTGTCCAAAATTAATATAGGTTGAATAGCATGCTAAAAATTGTATAGATATTTTGTAAAACTTTTTAAAATCTTTTATAATCTATTTAGCATTTATCACTTTTGAAAGTATAATAAAAAGGTAAATATTATGCATAAATTTTACAAACTACTTGTCCAAAACTTTACACTTAATGTGTTTAGTTGAAAATTGTTAAATGCACCATCCCAACTCTTTCCTTCTACTCTCCATTAGGATGCATCAATTTAAATTTATGTTAAAATAAAGGAAGTAATATATTAATTGAACTTGACAATTACGAGTCGTAGGTAAGATCCAAATATAGTATTATTTCAAGAATTTTAGAGATAAGACAATGAACGGTAAATTTAATTGATGTACATCCCACATAACAATTAACAGAATTACCCCTTCTGTAGATTTAAATAGTTGGTTTAGGAGTTTGATCATTGCTGGTTTGAACTAACCAATAGAGATTCCAAAAAGTTTTTAAGCCAACAAATGAGAAAACTTTGGGTCCCAGTGTATTATGCAATTCCTCCCTCCCTGTGTATTTTAAAACCATTACACTCGCATCAAAGGTCAATAATGTAGGATCCTTAGATAAAAATATAAAATGTAGCAAGTAATTTGACAAAAATTTATTTATGTAACCATAGACAATTTTTTGCCTTTCTTATAAATCGACCCAATCTAATCTTTTTAAAAAATTACAAAACGAGCCATCCTAATCTGCAACCTAGATATCTTGATAAACTGCCATTTCCAGCCACCCCAAGTGCACTATAAGAAGGTGATAAAAATGATAATAAAACTGATTAGGAGCTAATTTGTGCCATTTACAATTAGCACAGCAGCACCAGAAAAATGCAAAATGTACTTTGAACTCACGGATCTAAAGGATCAGATAATAGGTAGAGCATAAAATGATGAACATAAAAATTACTTCTTCAATAGATTAAAATCATGTCGTGATAAAAATTGAAGAAAAGTATCCTAAATATTTTAATAACAAATGAGATTGCTCTTGTAAACTTTTGGTACCTGCATAATTATCCATACCATGTCCTTTCCCTTCCTGTATAAACTAAAACGAGTTGATAATATAGTTGACAAGTACATAACAACACATTTCAAGGACAATAAAAAGGTTAATTGTATGGATCTTAAGAGAAAGGCAATGGACAATAACTTGGCATAAATCCCTAATGATGAAAACCAAGATTACCCCATCTGTAGATAAAATTATAAGCTTAAAAGTTTGCACACTACTAATTTGAAACTGACCAATCACAATTCTAAGTTTTTGAACTAATGAAAACATGGTTATAAAACTTTGGGTACAAGTGTATTTTCCAGTCTAATGTCCCCACCCTCCTTGGGTAATTGATAAAATCACTGACTGAAGGACAAACCTACGGAAAAATACTATTTAAAGGGTAGCTGTTTTTTTAAATATTAATGTAGCTCATTTATAAAAGTTTAATTGACCAAGTTTTAATAAAGTTATCATCAATTTTCCTTCTTCTAAAGGCAACTTTATAAAAACAAAATGCAGAAATGAAAATTTTTCAGTATATTTATAATTTATCTGGGTTTCTTTTCAACAAAATGAGATAAGTTATTTTTTTCATTTAAAAGTTGGTTTTAATTTAAATTAAATTTCCTGTTGCATTCATTCCTGTTGTTATTTTCTCAACATTCATTTTGTTTGAAATTATATATATTTAAGTAATTGGATGATGGTGAGTTTGTGTGCTATTGATATTAAACATTGTTCACATGAATCCAGACTTTAAACGGCTGGGAAAAAAGGAGGGGGGAAAATTGCTATTTGTCTTCATTCCAAAATTAGGAATCATAAGGGTCAAGACACTAGACGATTAATTGAAGTACATCCTAATGATGATAAACACACTTACCACATTTTTAGACTATTAATTGAAAGGTTTAGAAACTGATGGTACAAAACAACCAATCAAGATTTTATAAAAGTTTTTAGACAATGAATGAAAGAGCGTTGTACCAGTCAAATTTTAAGTCCAATGTCCGTTCCCTCCCTGGGTTAAATCCCTCCTATGATTTGTTAGGGCACAATTAATTTTTAAAATCAGACGACCTTGTAGAGTTAGAATCTTATTTTATGAAATAAGGATGACAACATCCATAAAAACGAAGCTCTGAAACGGTAGGACAAACGGACATTAACACTTGTATAGTGTCAGAACTGAATAATCAGAATATAAATGAATAAGAGTCAAAGCAA
>LS057230.1:0-11191 GCA_900241095.1 Acartia tonsa
AGAAAATAGCCTAAAACCACCACAGGACCAGTAGGTATATACCCTGAAGAGTAGAATCCAATTGGTTCAGTGGTTACTGAGATCTAAAGCTTCAGACGGACGGACGGACAGACGGACAGACATCATTCTACTTTGTATTATAGATATAAGTTACGTCCCTCAAACCCTCTAGGAGCAAACCACTTCTCCCATATTTAATATTACTTTTTAAAAGTTACAAAAAAGGGGGTCAATTTTGTAAGGGAGATTTCTCTTGGGATTTTTAAAATAGTTCCCAGGACATATGAGAAGCTATATTTTAAGGAGAAACATATCAGTACAGCTGTTCAGCGAGAACCTTCGGTACAAACAAACAGACTCATGGACATCCTGTTACTTCTCTAAAAGGATAACAAACTAAAATGCCATAACAATAAAATTTTGTGATATTGTTTTGTCTTAGTTAATTAAATATTCTATTCCCTATAAACTTATTGTTTAGACATATACAGGAGGCTTTGATAGTGAAACTTTACTATGATAAAGAATCTGGTATAAAGTATGGTCCAATTGTTTGTGTGGGATACTTCTTAACTAAGGTAAAACATTTCCAAAAAGATTGTCTGAGGGAAAAGTTTTAAAGGGTAAAAAAACAATCTCATAAATATTAGTTTGAAATGGTCATAGTGGAATACTTATAAAATAAATGTATAACCCAAACAACTATCTGGATCCAGTCTTGAAGACCTTTTTTATCTGCTAGCAAGCTGCTTTCTTCTTTGTTGTAGCGACTTAACTGTAATAATATTAACGACGCTATTGGCAGAAAGTCAAAGACCCAATTAAAAGACGGCACTGGGTACACTGGGTTAGGACATACATTTATTTAACCCCTTCCCCCTATATTGTTTTACTATAATACTTACTAGTGGCTACGCCCCTAGAGGCATCTATGGGCACCTAGGATGGGGAGGAGGGAGGGGTCACCCCCACGACTTTCAATTTAAGTTTTAAAAAGAAAAGTTTGAGGGGGGGTGGTTGGTTAATTTTCTAGGGGAGATGTCACCTGGGAGGATGGTGGTACCATCCCTGCAAATAGCTATAAACCTTCACAGAACATATAAGAAGCTTGACTGTAAAGAAGAACCATATAGGTACAAACAGACAGACAGATAGACAACCGTTGCTTTATTATCAGGATGACAAAACTCCTGAAAAAATGACAATTGAACTTTTATGTAATTTTATAAAAAGTTTAAAGAGCATTTAAAAGCAGCATTTTTTGCAGGAATTATGGTACAGCTGTCGCTTGTTGTACATGTTGATAGACTGTTGGTATAATTATCCTCAACTTTTTTCCCAGGTAAGTATTGGATCTGGTGTAGTACACAATATAATGTTCCTGGGATCGATTATCTCCTTTATTTTCTCGTATTCATTCGAATCCGGTGGATAGGAACCGGTTCTCATCCATACGAAAAAACTATGTTTAGCATTGTATAATAACCAGCTTTTTACGAATATAAAATGTACAATTATAATTGTACATTCTATATCCGCGGAAAGCCGTTTATAATACGATGCGAGAAATAACTATTATAAACTTTAAAGGCTGCTAGCTGCCAAACGGCTGAACGTAAATGTTTTGCCCACACAGCTTAAAAAGTGGTATTAATAGGCCTATAAATAGTCTAATATAGCCAAGATTCAATTATCTATTGGGAAAGATTTTCCTTCGCGCATTTATTGGCGCTTTCAGATAATTTTGTACTATTGAGTAAAAAACAGTCTTTTTTAAAAATCAGCCAAAAAAATTTCTCCCATAGCATTACAGACTGATTTACTGTATGACGGCCATACAGACAAAGTAAATTATAAAGTAGCTATTATACTAAAATAACTAATATATCCTATTTTAGAGAAATGTAACTCCTGTAAAAAGTATTCTAAATGTGTTGCTCTCATTCTGCAAACTATTTCCAAATATAAAAACTTCCCATCTCTATAGATGAAACAGTTACGAAATTAAGAAAAAATGTAAGAATATGTAATATTTGTATTATAATTACTGTTTACTTTTTAAATCAAAGATTAATAAATTAAACACAAAAAAAAATAATTCAAAGAATTCACATTTCCTCCATAGCGTTATTTAAAAAATATCTCGAATGGACAAACAGATAAGTGAGTCGAAAAGTGAAGGAAAAGTAAAAAGAAGAATTAATAATCACGAAACCTATCATTTATAAATTCAAATATTTAAAGTAGCATGACCGATAGAATACCAGACAAAGTAATTTGTATACTAGATGCTCTATGGCAATGAGTATCTTCACTGAGAAAATTAGCTGTTTATCTTAAATAGCAGTTGAGAAATCATATTGCCATAAAATTGACAGAAAATTTTATAACACTTTTAGCACTTATTTTAAGGTAATATAAACTACAATTATTATAATAAACGAGCGACTCTAGAGGCCTCTAGGGGCAATTCATCTCGAGAGGGTGGAGGTACCCTCTTCTAAAATAGTTAGTAACCTTCCCAGTACCCATGAGAAGCTTCATTGAAAAGGAGAACAATATTTGTTCAGCAGTTAGCAAGATTCTTTGGTACAAGCAAACAAACAAACACCTGTTACTTTATTATAAGGAAATAAATTTGATAGATAGCTAATTATTTTGATAATAATTATAATAATTGCTAAAATTTGATGGGACTCTCTTTTAAAGATTTTTAACCTATAAAATACCTACTTTGTTCCCCATGATTGTTTGATGAGCCAATAATCTTCTCCACCCTCTGTACCATATCCAACTACTAGTACAGAGTGGTTGGCTCGGTTACTAAAACATGAATTGTTAGTAGCATTTCACCTCTATAAATCATTTGTCTGTTAGCCAGTCCGTCCATAATGATTTGGGGGGGAATATAGATTTTAGAATAGGAAGCTAAAATAAAATTTACTTGGTCCTTTGGGTAACTTCAGGAGACAATGATACTTTTTTATACAAAAGGTTTGGTGATTTAAGAAAAGAATTTACAAATAATATAGCTTTCTATATTTAGAATTAGCTGCACAATGATAATTTTTGCATGTAAAAAATTCACTAAAAACTCCACCAATCAGTCTGTTGGTAATTCTATGAGAGTTTTTTATATTTTACAGTGGAAACATAATTTTCTTGGTTTATTTTAGAGATTTCTATTATGAAATTCCATGCTTATCATGTCTAAGAATCGTATTATTTTTTAAGTCAAAGCAAGTTTAATTGATATTTTGATAAATATTTCATGCTTTTCTGCTCATTAATTCTGTCATCCTTGTTTATAATAATGACTTACCTACAATCTGGATCTGAAACAGAGTTACAACACGATTCATCATTCAGAACTCCACCACCATAAGTGTACATTCCATTTGAGGTCTAAATACAGGGTGGGCCACATAAATCCGGACTTTTTTCAAACGGACATAGCACCAAAACTACTTGATCAGGACGTTTGACCACACTATAAAAAGCTTAGGTAATTACCTTTTTGCCCATAAAAATTTTTTGACGATGGAGGACGTGTACTCTGAGCTGGTAGCGCTTATGTTCAACATGGCAAATTCGAAATGTGCTGATAGTTTACCCTGGATTCTCGACTTGTGCCCACTAAATCTGATCTCAGCCCATCTGTAGCTGAGATAGACTAATGAAACTTGCTGGAGATACTGCTAGATACTTCATGAAGACACTAGAAAAGACTAGAGCTCTCTACCCCATCTGGTTTGGCCGTAGTACTCCGGCAAAGTGAAACGTGGCAGATTTTAAGATGTCAAAAACGTCAAAAATCTTGAAAATTTCCCGGTTCTCGACTACATGAACCCATTTGGAACCTTAAAACTCGTTTTAGAATATATGTTGCGATGATAACCCTAGCTTAATCTTCGTGCCATTTCCAAAAAGGTATAAAACGTTGTTCTAGCTTAATTGTGGCCCAAATGAGAGCCGCCGTGAAGAATGGTATCTTGAAAGATGGGTGAATTTTGATCCTGGTTACTTACGTCCCTAAGGAGATGTGGCCTCCCAGCAGCCCCGATTTTCATCCAATTGACTTTTGGGCCTGTAGCGCCTTTAAAGCACGAACCAATAGACGCGCCCATAACACAAAGACCTCCATCATTGCCACTATCAAGGAGAACTTCGCCAGCTTGGACAGGGCCATGGTGACAAGGGTCTGGGGGCGGTTCAGGGGGCGGGTAGAGGCGGTACTTGAGGCTGGCGGTGATTTTATTAAATAATCTAATAGTCATATACCTAGTTTGCTTCCCAGTTTTTAAAATTCAATAAAATCTTTCAAATTGACGATTTTATGTTCATTTGTTTAATGATAAGAAAAAGTCCGATTTATGTGCGCACCCTGTACAATTACAATTAATTTTTTAGCAAATATATATCATATTTCTATAATTTAAAGATAGTTTTCAGTCTTATTGCTGGTTTAGTACAAATGCATTATATGTTTTAGTTATATTTTAGTTAAATTTGGCCAATGTTATTGATTGCATTACAAATTTTACTTTTACTATCTTTTCTTAAATTTTTTCACAAATGATAATATTTTATTTCTGTCATGCTCCTCATCAACTCCAATATCTATGAGATCATCATCTTTTAGTTCCATTAAAACTTCTAGATCCACTTCCTGATTAACAAAAAATGGACTAAAGATATTTTGTTTAGTGTAAAAAATCCATCTTTGATACCTATTATTTAAATTGAAATCTGATTCATAATTTTTAAAATAAAGTCTCCATTCTTTCCTGATCAACAAAATTTGGCAAAAGATGCAAGAGCTTGAGCATAGCAAGTAGAGACTCCAGGTCCATATCCTGGTCATAGCTTCCAGGTACAGATGGCTCAGGTTCAGTTTTGTTCTTTCTGCGTCTGCTCCGACTTCTTCCAGATCTAAAAGGATCAATGACGATCTTATTCTAGAAACTTTAAGGTTGTCTTTTTGTGTATGACCAAAATATTTCCTAAAAGGTTGGACTGCCATTTCACATTTTTCAAGGAAGCTTAGTAACGGTTTATGGAAGAATTTAGGCAAATTAATTGGTTGGTAAAACACCCTTTTCCCACAGAAAATTAAAAAAATAAAATTAATTCGAATTTATAATAAAATATATTTTAATTGCTTGATTTAATTGTAAAGTGATGGTACCTTTCTTCTTTACTACTTGATTTCTTTTTACTCCTTGAAGGTGCACCAGATGAGGGTTTACGCTGCAATGTCAACAGCAGTTTTGAGTCAGGGTAGGGATGCTTTACATCTATAATGATAAAAAGGAATTATCAATCAAAGGTTTATTTTTCTAAAAGAATAGATCAAAAATAATTCTTTAGGTAGTCTTTATGTTACTTAATTTGTTAATTTTTTGAATATTTAAAAATAATTTTGCAGACTAAAAATAAAATTTGTATTTATCATGATTAATTGATTAATAAACTTACAAAGTAAAGATTAAAAAAAATAATAGTCAGTAGGTTTCTTATTGAGAAATATTGCTACGGTTATAAGAGTGATAGAAATAAATACATATAAAATAGACATGAATATAAAAGTAAATAAAAAAAAATAATCAGGAAAAGGGAATGTGATTCTGACAAACAATTCTAAAGGCAATTTTCCCCATAACACCCTTCTCTTTTTTCTCCCCTTTCTACCCACTCCCCTTCATTTACGTGAAAGAAAAAGTTTTACTCCAACTAAATATTAAATTCGCGGCATTTTCAATTGGAATTAATTGGCTGAATAGCAACCCCTGAAAATAATCAAGTGCAAATTTTAAATTTCAATACCTGTATTTCCTGCTGGCATCCCAAACTTGCTGGAAGACAGAGTCATATCATGTAAATGATAATGCCTATCAATATCAAGTAGTAAGTACAGGGGACTGATTTTCATGCAATTGAAGAAAGAATAGTTATTTCTCACATCGTATTATAAACAGCTTTCCGCAGATATAAAATAAACAATTATAAGAGTAAAACCAATTTGTTTAACCCTTATAGATGCTGAAGGCACAGGCTAAAAAAACTGGTTTTGATTTTATGGTTGTACAGTTTTATATTTGTATAAAACTAAAAATAGTGCGGTGCTTGACATTGTTTTTTTTGTATGGATGAGAACCAGTTCTAATCCACTGGATATTAATTTTTTTTTAATGAAGAGAGAGAAAAAGGAATAAAACATTTACCTGGCCAATGTTAAATCATTAGAAGAACTGGAAGAAGAAATTTGTGTTCTTGCAAAGCTGTTCCTGGTAAATCCAGGTGTAAACACAGGTACTGGAGGGATCAGACCTTGGATACCAAGTCCATTACTGTCCTCAACCTCAAATCATTTCAATATTGGAATTTTTATTGGAATAAAAGTCAAATGACATATAATGAGAATAATTTTTTATATACCTTTAAATGATTGGATGCATCTCCTGATTGTGGACTTGTTATGTTCTGAAAGCTCTTATATAATTTGTTCCAAAATCCTTCAAAGATATGATGTATAGTTAATAAAAAGCACCAAATTTTTTTTCAAATTTCTATTGAAAATATTATTAAACATTGTTTACCTTTTAATCCAGATTGATTCTGAAGTTCTTGTAAATTCATAGTACTCATAGAACGGTCAAAAGCAATCCTTAAAAACAAAATTTCAATAAAATATTCAATATTTAAATCCATTATAAATGAGTGTGTTTTTAAATATTAATCTTACCTTGGTATTGTGGGTTTTGGAGCCTGATAATTTTTCAAGGGTTGATTGGAAGCAGTATACTTGGCTAATAGTTTAACTAACTCACCCTCCTAGTAATGATAAATTTAATTAACTTTATATGCAAATTTAGCACTTTGGAAAACATTAAATGATTTATAATTATTCAATATTTCCTGATTTTAGTGTTTTTAGCTATTAAATATATTAATTCTATATATAAAAGAATTTCAACCTGATGATCAACTAAAGTAGCTAAATCAAAAGCTGTACAGCCATTGGCACCAATTATTGTTGGATCAGCCTAGTAAAAATAAAAATGTAATTAGAATTGCTTTACTTTAAAAATTAGTATAAAAAGCTAAGCAATTTTTTACCTTACTCTCTAGCAACAGTTTAACAACCTGTAGATGTGTAAAGAAAGTTGCCTAAATTAACATATCAGTCAACAACAACTAACAAAAAATCAAAGCTGTAAAGAACCTAGTGGTTAATCCAATGATAAATGGGTCCAGACAATTGTGTGTTAATTATTTACATCAATTTCAAAGTAAACATTAATTCATTTTCTAAAACATAAAAACCTATTAAAATATATCTTTTTATGCGAATCATATACTCCATGACAATTCAATTTTGTAGGTAAAATATATATTTCAGAGGTTATGTGAATGTGGGATTATGCAAAAATAAAGTAAAATGTGATATTTATGCTTGGACCTGGTCACTTTTACATATATCTAGGTCAGCAAAAATGAAATTGTGAACTATGGATAAAACTTGACCTAATAGACTATAAAAAAAATTATTCTTATATTCTAAAAAATATTTTATTAAAGAGTTGGTTCTATTTCTTTTATTGAAATAAAGGTATTCTCTCATTTGTTCTTTAATTTTAAGATTAAATAACAACTCTAAATTTATTGAAAATTGTTTTGTAAGACAGTTGACTATAATACATAGTCAGACTCTTGTTAAATTTTGTTGTTGTAATGAATAAACATTGATTGAAGAGGCCTAGCTTCAATAAAACTTTCTCAGTATTTGTTACATAAAATTTGGACCAAGAGTTGAATTTACAAATATACACAGAGCTACTTTCAATTTCAAAAGTTAGAGAATTTGATATTATCTAAATGTCAAAAGACTTTAGAGTAGGGAATTTATGGTAAACCTTGATGTTATTTTTATTTTACAGAAGAAATATTTGTTCTAATAAAATAAGAATTTAATAATATCAAAAAAGACTAACCTAAAGTTTAACCCAAGTAAAACTTTAAATTGTAAATTTTAAAATGAACTAAATACTATACATATTCAACTTTGAGAAACATGAAAATCATTAGAAACCCCAACCTTTGAAAATTGTAATGGAATTTAATTTAGAATTATAAGCAACATTACTTTGAAAATATCAAATAACTGTCTTTTGTATCTCTTAATCATATTTTATTTGTTAAATTTAATAAAATGTCTTATAATTCTTAAAAGATATATATTTTATCCCTGAAATACTTTGATGTTAGCTGCAAGCCAATTCAAGTGCAAAACTTTCATTTGCCAGCTTTATAAGTTTTCTATGGCTCAGTCATCCCATATATTTCAAACTTTAAGACCTGGGTCATAATTCATATTTCTTAAATTTATTTATATTCCAACTGATATAGTAGTAACAGTAATATTTAATTAGATAGGAAATAGATTTTTAAATCTTATAGAAGAAATAGGATCTAAATTAATTGACTGATAAGTTTCCTGCATGAGAGGTGTCCATCTGTTAACTCTATCCTGTTTATTTACATTAGCACCATAATCTAAACATATTAGTTGTTTTATCATTTTTATACAACAAGGTGTCCCATTTTTTATTAATTTTTTAAGACAGCTAGAGAAATTATTTTGTGATTATGATTTTAAGTCAAATATTATATTTCTTTATTTTACAGACGTCTGTAATTATTCATTCCTTCTAAATGTCTCACAAAACTGGTAGATATGTTTATTGAACACCCTGTAGTTTATTTGATTGAATAATAATTTACAGGAAATCTTTTTTTTTAAATAGCCAATACTACAATTTGAAATCATTAATTGATTACTGTGCAACAATAAATGTAATTAGAGAGTAAACAATGAATTTGGGTATTTTTGAATATTTCATACACTTTAATTTTTACTTCTTATAATATTACCTATCAGGATCCTAACAATAGAAATAAATCCACCAATAGATGCAAGAATAAGAGGAGTAGCTCCTTCCTGATCCTCTATATCCACACTTGTTTCTCCAGCTTCAAGTAACTCTTTTAAAATCTCTTCATCTCCTTCTCTAGATGTATGAAATCAAACATTTTTATACATGACCTTTTTTTTAAAATCAAGCTGTCTTTCTTGTTGTTTCTATGAATTCAAAAATATCATAAATATCTATTAAAAGTTAATTAGTATTTTAAAACAAACTCATTAAACTTACTTTTATGATTTTATTTAACTTCAGTTGTCAAAAATAGAAATGTATAATTGTAAATCCAAAGTCTAACTGAGGCTTGCAATTCTTCATACCCTGTGCTTACTTTTGCGCGCTTTTTTTCAGTCGGGTGCTTATGGCATTTTTGCATTGTTGCAGATATTTTGCAACTTTAATTGAAATTTTTGTAAAGTCACTAGTTTAGATATTGAAAATTATGATTATAGTTTGTTAAGAAATTATATAAAAAAAATATTTTCAACTGACTCTATCAACTAATTATCAGTTTTAAAAAGAACTTACCTTGCAGCTACAACTAAATCAGCATCTTCAACATGCTTTATTTCTTCATTGGCATAGGTACTCTCAGTTCTCTCTTTCAAATAATTGCATACATCTCCATTTATACCTATTTCAATTATTTTGATTGTCAAGTTTTTAACATTAAAATGATAGTATCAAGAAAGGCATAAATATTTGAGTTGCACTTTTTTATAAATCATACATGGATTATTCATTTTTGTTCTAAATTTAACCCTCAGATAGAGTTAAGGCTAAAAAGCAATTTTATGTCTTACTTAAACAAGAATCTCTATTTTGGTTTAATTGAAATAAATTTAAAGAAATTACCTGAATGTTTTGCAATGTCTAGAGAATTTTCACCCAAAAGATTAACTTTGTTGGGATCTGCAGACCTGTCCAGAAGAAGCTGGCAGTTGAATTTGTGCCCATCTAAATTTGAAAATTAAATCCTTTTATAAAAGTTGTAAGATCTGACTCTGTATCTGTCCGTCTGTCTGTCACAAAGGATCTTGCTAATCACTGAACCAAGATGTTTCTTCTTTACAGTTCAGCTTCTCATAGGTCCATTGTGAGGTTTATAACTATTTTGTGGGAGGGTACTACCAACCTCCCAAGAGAAATCGCCTCTAGAAAATAATTACTACACAACAATTTTTTTTCCTTTTTCTTTTTAAAACTAAAATTAAATGTGGGGAGGTCATTTTCCCCTTCCACCCCCACTCCCTTAAGTTCCTCTAGATATTTACCTGCTTTATATATACAAGAAGATGGATAAACATTTACAAGGTTGTTCTCAATTTTATACCTAAAAATCGTGTACAAAAAAAGTACCTGCAGCAGCAAACATAAGGGGTGTCCATCTGGATGGGGATAAAATGGCATCTGCTTTGGCACCTCTGTTGACAAAATAGCTTATTGTGTTAGATTATTAAATAATAAATCATCTTTCTAAATTTTGGAGAAGAAGTAAAAAGTTATTGGAAAAATTGTGCTGCTAAAAACTTTGGTAAGAAGTAATATTTTGTAATAAACGTTTTAATACATCTTGACTCAATCAAATTTCATGCAATTTAGACATCAACTGTCTCCATTCTAAGTTATTTTTTCCTCCCTGTTTAATAACAATTGAAGTACAGATTGATGACTGTACATTGTAGCGACCATGGTTGCCACTGGACAAATCTTATCCTCTCCAGACCCTTGGTCATCAGGCTTGAATCCTGGCAGAAAATTTAAAATAATAAAAATTATGTTTTATTACAAATAATCTAAAGTTTTCAAAGGACCCTTAGGACATCTTATAAATAATAATTAAAATTTTTAAAATTAAACAATAAAATATATAACTTGCCATTATAAGATAATAAAAAAATTTTCCAAAATAGATTTAGAAGGGGATATTTAATTTGAAAATATTGGATAGATAATTAACTTTTTAAAGTTCAGTAACTCAAATGTTAAAAAAACAAGGATGACAACATCCATAAAAGCGAAGCACTGAAACGGTAGGACAAACGGACATTAACACTTGTATAGTGTCTAAACTGAATAATCAGAATATAAAAGTATAAGAGTCGAAGCAAAATTGTAAGTAAATTTGTTAAAAACTGCTTGATACAGGATAATGTTTATGGACATACTTACATTTTTAGGACTTGATTATAGAGTTGCTTCGCTTA
>LS057231.1:0-11189 GCA_900241095.1 Acartia tonsa
TTGGCGGGGACCATTGCCCGCCAAAGCGAAATTGCCGCGGGAAACAAAACCCCCCCCCCCCTCCAACACAAAAAATCTTATATTTTTCTTTTAAAACTAAAATTGAAAGTGGAGGTTTGACACCTACCCCTTGAGGCCTCTAAGGGCGTAGCTGTTAGTAATAATGATACTAGTATAAATAATAAAAAATCAAATTCATTAAAACTTTTGAAAATCTGTAAATGTTCTAAATGCTTATATAATTTATTAAAGCAGTTCTATTAATTGCAAGGAAGGGGGGAAAGTATTATGATAAATGTGAATAAATAAACATTATACATTATTTAATTAAAATTTAATATTTTAAAATCCATCGTGATTAAGTAGTTGCTTTTAGTTTTATAGAAGTTACTAATATCATAATCCAGATTTCCTTAAGAAAAAAGGGTTACACGTAGATAAGAATAAAAATACTTTGAGAGAAACAAATGTAAGATAACTTTTGAGTAGTAACATTTAATTACAAATATTCTGTTATTTTCTATTCCATTTTTGTTTTGAATTTAATGACATTGGTTTCAAATTTCAATCAAAACACCTTTCTATTCCAATAAAATCAGCAAAAGTTTAATTTTTTCACATCGGTTAAGAAAAATTAATAATATCACTAACTAAAATAGCAAACAAAAATTTATGAACTTTAAAAGCATCCGATAAAGCATAAGTTCATGTACGCACTGGACAAAGTTAGTTAAGAACATATGCTTATTAGTTATAAAAAAGTTTAGACACCTATCTTTAATAGCAGACGTTAAAATCTTATTTCTTCCACAACAGCGTTAAATGAAGTGTAGCTGGTTTGAAAATTGTAAAATATTTTTTTTCTAATCAATCTTTTCTAATTTTTCACACCTACAAAGAAGTTGAATTTTCAAAAACAATAAATACAAAAAATTTAATAAATGTATCCTATTATATAAAGTAGTAAATTTTTTTTTGTCTTGAGCTTATATACGATTATTACTAAACTGATTGAGTTCTTCTTTTTATGTAAGCTTCACATATGTCACAGGATGAAAAATCGTGTATCGAATCGTATTATAGACATTTCATGACGTACTCATAAAATAAGGAATCATAAGATCAATATCAGTTTGATGTCCATGTCATTAGGTCTCTCGGGGCCTACAAAAATAATTCCTATCCGCCTGTATCAAAGCCGGTAATGTGCTATACTAAAATATCTAAACAAATACCAAAGGGCCAACAAAGCAGGAATTAATCTATACCCTTTCTTAATTTCAAGGGTTGACCTAAATCATCGTATTTCTTATGTTGTTCTCATACAAACGTCTTAGTAATCTGTTGTCTGTCCTGCTGGTTATGACAAGATGAATATACATAAGGTTTACATGTCCAAGATCTTGCTACTTTATACAAAAGGGCTACTACGCACAAACCCTTTAGAAGAGATGAGGGAGGTAAGGAAAAAAGCCTAAAATCATTGTAAAGCCTCAGTGAAAAATAAAACCAATTTGGACCATTAGTTACCAATATCTTAAGCTTATTACCAAAAAAACTTAATACTTCGGGATGTACATCAATTAACAGCAATTGTCCTATCCCTTTAGATCCCTGCGGGGTTTCATCTCTATTTTCCCACTTTACTCTTAACACTCCTTGCTCATACCTATACCCCGTTGTGCATGGTATTAGTGTGCATACATTACCGTAAATAAATCTGTTTCAAATACGTATATGTATATGTCATATATTTGTTTTGTAATATTTATCAGAAATATAATGACGATGAAAGATAATTTTATTATCGAATTATTACAAATGTGTTCCCTAATTCATAAGCTTGGTAATTTTATGTACTTTGATTAAATCTAATAATTCATGATTAGTTGATTCAAACTAGCAATTTATAAATATTTTAACAATTTCGTTTATAACAATATAGTAATGCGCATAAATTTTTCGTTCATCGTTTTATCTTGTAAGATCCCTGTCGATTTTTTTATATTATCTAATAGGTGCAGTGATTAGCGGAAGTGATAGCCCAAGAAATACCTACGTGAATTCTTAACTTTTATTATTTAACACATTTACTTCATTTATATAAGATTTAATAATCCTTAAATTTAAATTTTAAAAGAAAAATAGCCTAAGACCATATCCAGGCATTTTTTAAAATTTTAAAAAGCCTCAAGCCAAGGACATATAAGAAGCTTCACTGTATTGGATCAGAGGCTAGCGACATCCTACCTCTGAATGTCTAAAGTAATTTCAAATTTTGTTCGTGTTATCAAAAAAAATTGTCTAATGGCTTTAGTAAAACTATAAGAAATCTTTCTACAATCACTTCAAACAACAAAGCATTGCTCTTAGTCAACTTTATGTTATAAATTGCTTATTACCGATTTTAGTAATCTTTGTATAAACTTTTAATTAGTGACGTGCACAGACATTCACCATGGCGTATGAAATCTAGAGGGAATGATAAAAGGCGGAGGCAGCTTTTTGCTTGTTATGTTTTCAAATATCATTAATTATGGGGTTGTTGATACCTTTTCCCGTAACGGCGGGATTTTTAAGTGATCATCTGGAGAATCCAGAGCATGATCCGCGTGTAAAGGGATGCGATACTCTAACAGCAAAGGATATTAGACAAAGAAACATCCATCAGACAACCAACCCTTCTCCCCTTACTATTTATGCCACGACGGACATTGCAGCAGTAAGAACAATTTTTAACGTCTTTAGTTATGACGCGGTGTCAGCCTGAGATTCAAACCTATGACCATCCTGGCGACGAGCGGATGCTATACGTGTTGAATCACGATCACATGGTTGACACCTCCTTAGACCACCCATCAGCACGCGCCACTTACATTGAATGGATGATATTCTCTTTTAGTAAGAATACTTATTCTTAGCGTTTAAATGTTCTACATTTAGTTTTCTATGACATTTGATTATTAGATTCGGTTTCCAATTACATATTCCTTCTTATAGCAGATAAGTCCCATAAAAACTGAGCAAAAATACAAATTTAAATATTAGCACAATTAAGTTTATAATTAATTATTTATCTTTTCCCTTCTAAGAGCAATAATAATTCTTCCAAAATACGTTTAATTAAATAGATAATAGAACTTATAAGAAAAGATAATCTTTGTTATATAAGGACATATGTACAAGAAAAACTTAGGCGATTCCAGCTACTTGCTAAGTGAAATATCGACTGCATTGTACGGAATGACAATTATGTATTTCAAATTTAATTGCATTAATTACACTATATATAGAGATTAATACACATTTATTTTACAAACATGTTATTTATACGATTTTGATTTTATCCCCTTCAACCAAGTTTAATTTTGGAAACAGCGTATAGTATCCAATAAAAAATTACTTTATACAATTCAAATGACCAATAATAGGCCAGTATATATTATAATTGACCAATGGTTAACTGTATGCTGGCCTAGCAATAGCATTGGTTATTTGTATTGTATAGCGTCATTTTTAATTGGACACTCTACGCTATTTCTTAGTTTTATCCCAAGACAGGCTCTTTGGTTGGGTGGTACATGCAACTTGCAATTCTCTGCCCCCAAATATTCTTTTCTAAACTAAATTTTATTGTGTGAAAATGGTACCCAAAACTAGTCTCCTCTCCTGGGAGTGAAGACTCTGGTGTATAAATCAGTACTATAAACGTATATCAATCTAGAGAATATATTTAATAGACCATAGAAATAATTAATTTTATTAGAAATAGAGAAATTTTCGTATAGAGAAAAATTAAAAGGTGTTTCATGATTATATATCTTATCCTCAGATAAAGGGTTGGGATGTATGTCTGTCTGTCTGTTTCTTTAATTGCCAAATCTGCTATCTATTTAAGGGAAGAGTATATATACCAAACACTTTAAATTGTATTTCCCTTGTAAAAAGTTTACTAAATTAGTAGGACGACCCAACACCATTTTCTCGATGTAAAGCCACTATGGGAAAGTTATATCAAAAGGGTGTTAAATAAAAAACTATCTAATGGGGGAAAACTGAAACTTAGTTACAGCTATGCTTTTGCAGGAAGCCTTGTTTTTGTTTTGTCACGAACTTCTTTGTGAATTAGAATATGAAATAATTAAAAAAACAGAAGTTGGAAGTTCTTAACTTAATATCTTAATACAGTCAAGATTTCTACATTTAATGAAGAAGTGGACAATAGCAATTTTTCTACAACCCTCCCCCAACCTCTATAAAATTTCAAGTTAACAAAATCATTTGGGAAAGAAAAATCCTTTCCCTATATTCCCTGGATAATGACAGAACACTAATTGAATAGAACATGCATGAAACCACAAATAATAACCTTTTGATCCGAGGTGTGCCCTATCTTACGCTAAAATATCAACAAAACTCATATAACTATAAACAGGTTTCCTTATTCAAATTTTACTAATTTTTGCTGGTTGGAAAAGTAGCGGTGTCCAAAATTTTCTACCAATAATTGCAATCTACATAGGGGTTTTTATCTTCATCAGGGATTGGCATTAATCTAATTTTCTAATGTTTTTGCTAAATTTATATAAATGCAATTTTCACATTTAATTTTAGTGTTGAAATTTTTTGTTCACGTGATTATTTACAACATCAATATTGTAGATTATATATTTTGCAATTATGATATTTTTCAGGCTATTGTATAAAACAGTATTTTGCTCGTAAATGATGTTTTACCCTGGTCCTCACAGGCAAACCTCACTTCTTCGGAGATTTTAGTTGAAATCTCAAACATTATAAATTTCTTTCTAAATGGTCGAAAACGCACAATTATTAGATTTTAACAGACAAAAAATATTCAAAAACACAGACACAATAAAGTCAATTATCCCCATAACTAAACTATTATCTAACTGCTTTGAAAATTATGATACAGAAGTCTAACCGTTTATGAGATCATACACACACACATACAACTTACTAATTTGAATAGGAAAGTGACAAAATCCTACTCTGATGTATTATAACGATAACAACATTGTTAAGAAGGTTATTACAATTGTGGTTTGGAATAGTAATTCAATAACAAACTTTTGAATAACATTGAAATTTCTTCAACCTCTTCTTATGTGTTTCTACAATGCAAACACAATCAAAATTTAGCAAAAGTGTATTATTCATTTCCTTAATTGATCTTTTGTAATGACTAGAAAATCGAACGAAACAAGCAGTCGTCACAAGATAGATTTAGGAAATTCAGAGTCGTCGTAGCTGCCAGTGAATCAAGTTTTCAGTGGTTCAATTTATATCAAATTTATAGAAAACTGTAAGCATGAAAATTATTCCCTAAAAATGATTGACTTTTTCTTACATACATAAAATGATAAAAGTAATATCAAGGAAAAAGCATTAAAATTGTACATATATACATAATATGCATTTAGTTATTATCTACACCGGATACGCCCCTAGAAGCTTCTAGGGATATATTTTTTTATTTCATATTTTTTTAAAAAGTACTTAAAAAATTTGCATACATTTTTTTCAAAAGTGACAGTTTTAATACAACTTCATGGCATCTGAGTTAATCTGCTCTTTATTTTTAGTAACATGTATAGAACGTAATTATATATGGTTTTATTATGTACATAAGGCCATGGCAAAGTCATAAGGCTTGAATTAAATTAGATTACATCGGTTGGGTCCATAGTCCTTAAAATTGGAAGTTTTTAGCCTGAGGAAGAGAGAAAAATATTTGATATGTAGTTCTTTAGATTAGGTTTTAATGAATAGGAATCAGAATAGCCAGAAAGGATAGGGTAACGCAGGGTAAGTACTTTCTATATGTTTTTAATGACTAATTTCAAGGGCTATGATGTTTTAACCCGCAAACAATTAGCAAACACTTTAAATTGCACGTATTTTGTCTCCGTTTGTAAATTTTATAGTGGTGTATTGCGCCTTTATTCTTGACAAAGTTTTAATCCATAGCTAAGTAATATCACTGTAATAAATTTGTTTAAAAGGCCTCTAGAAATCAATATTCGCAGTCACAAATTTATCTTGAAATATACAAAAATAAAGGATGGTCTACAAAACAGCAAAGTAGGGAGTTCAAATTGTTGGGTTAGATAGGGTAGTACAGGAATATATTTTTATTATTTATTGTAATTTAATATGCATATAACAAAATTGTATTATGATAATATGTTTGAAATTTGTTTAATCCATCATTAAACAAGGACGTTAAAGTTTTATGACGCTACTATAAAATATTTGCTGTTCTGTATTTTATATTACGAGATGTTCAGTATAATATAATATAATGCATATTATTTACGCTTTCTATCAGTTAACATAACATTCACATACACGTTTAAAAGGCGACGCTACTCTATACCACAAAGGTCTGTTTGTCTTCCAATTATAATTTAATTAAATCAGTTAAACAGTTTTTAACCTATTTTTGAAAGGTTTATCAAAAATATACTCTGACACCTGTAGAATTATACTGCAGAGCTTCAAATACAAATAGGCCTCCAAATAACTTTTTTGGGTGATTTTAAAGTTTTATTTTGGGTTGATAATTTTACCCCTCATTCACTCAAATGCCCCTAGCTAGAGGCCTTTAGGGGCCAAGCCGCTAGATAAATAAAAGACAATATTTAGGAAATTATGCGATGATATTTTTTTCATTGCTGTGTTAATTAATTGTACTTGTTTATATTCCACATGTTATCTTGTAATTAATAAGTTTATATGTCCAACTAATCAAAGTAAATTAAGCTTATTTACTTAAATTACGTCTAAAACAGGGTGTTTCAAGAATCATGCGAAAAAGTTGATTAAATGTCGTAACACTGCAGTGTATCTTGTCTCCATTTATATAGATAACGACGAAAAAATAGCAATTTTGCTTTTCTTTGAGTTCTTTATGGTTAAAAGCATCACTGATATTAGCTAACTATGTTTAAAATTCCGCAACTTTAAACGAAAACTCTTAAAAATTGCCTTTCTATAAAGTTTATTTATATATTTACTTTAAAGCCAAAGGGAAAATATCTATAAAATTAAATCTGTTTATATGTTTAGTAACAAGAATGAATTATTACAAAGTTTATATACACTTTACAATATCATTAATGAGATGAGGGAGAAACTGATTAAAATAATCTACAATCCTCTTTCCCCCCATATTAAAGGGTAGCTTCACTAAAAAGTATAATATAAAAAAATATATCATTCTTTGGGTACTATTAATAAATTTTTATGTGATGGTCCATTATTTCATCTTTATTGTCCTATCCCGGAAGATCCCTGAAAATTAGTTTGTGTATGTGTTTATAATTCGTTTACAATTTTATCGTGTGATCTAAACTTAATGTGGGAATATTGTTGAAATTTATTGAAATAATTTTATTTTGGATTTCTAAGTTTGATTGATGTTCATTTGGGTGCCGGTGTCTTAATATCACAAAGAAAAAATATCTTTCACATTGTAAAATGGACCTAAAGTTACAAAAACCCTTATATATATAAAATATATAAGAGTATGGAAAATACACTTCTTTTAACACAACTTTGGTTGTAAAAATAAAATTTATAAAATTAGGTCGTTAAGACTAATTTCCTGTATTTGTATAGGATGATAATTTTGATATGATGGTAAAAAAATAGATTACTATCAATTCACCTTAGGCAGGGGATTGATATCAAGTAAATCATATAGTGGTGACTCATTGGTATCTTCACATGACATTCAGCTGTATATCAAGACGAGAAATTGACTATTCTCCATTCCGTTTCTCACGGATGGAAGGACAGAGAGACGGACATTTTTAATTATAGAGAAGTTTTCTACTGCAAAAATAATACAGAATTTAAATAGCTATTATAGATTCGCAAAAACATGTCGTATAGTTTTTTCTTAGATAAACCATTCCGTGTACCTGGAGTAATTTAGATACAATTTGTTTGACGCTGTACAAAATCGGGGAGTTAATATAAGCGACCTTAAAATTTAAGTTATTTTATGTCAAAAGCAGTGATTAGTGGGACGAGCCGAAAAAAAATTTGATTAAATATTTTTCTGTTACACTACAGTAGCAGGACAGACAACAATAATAATCTACTGTAATTTATCAGTATTAAAAACACTAGAAACTATATTAGATTTTGATGAACTGAATTTAGTTTCCGAAAGTGTGCGTAGCTTCCGCGTCCTATCTCAATATTTGCTACTTGCTAAAAAAAGCTTCAAACTTCAAAAAAAATCTAAATTTGAAAAATTAAAATTTTTGAATGTATAATGTATAAATCGTTTATACATTAAATCGCTTTTCCATTTGACCGGAGTCGCTGAAAATAGGATCTGCAATAATTGGGTTATCTGCTGTACACTTTAGGAAACTAGGGCTCGAATAGGAAATTTATTTCAGCTGATCTAGATTTTGTATTGTAAACATTTTTTTGAGACACAGCTATTATGAACCTCATTTTGTCTTTATACATTTAATATTTTCTTCCATAGGTGCTCGTTAATGTATAGGTACACCTATGAGATATGGATATATAAATTGGAATCAGATTATAGAATTTAATTAAGTTTCTTTATATCAATATGAATCATATTTTTTTATAGGAGAATCTTTGAATATTGTTATCCTTGTTTTCTATTTTATATTGAAATATATTTAACAGACATTGTATCTGTTTAGTAGGCGGTACAATTTTTTATATCAAACCTATTATTTGCAGCGCAGCTACCCTGTAAATGTGTTTAGGGGGCTAAATTATACTTATTTGTGTTTGCAATTTCTGCATCTCATTAATCAACCATTGCTCGTAAATAATAGCCCTCAATGAATGTTACATACTTCTTAAAAACTAAATAAACATTTCTAATTTACATATTAATGTAATATACAATAACTCTTAATTGCAGAGTAACTTCGCTACTATTTAAGTAAACAAAATTGTTCTAGTTTTATAAGGGATAATTTGTCGGAATTACACCTTGTTGTACGATCTGTACGTGACATGTAAACATGTACGTGATCTTATTTTTTCTTTAAACATGAGAATCTAATCTTTTTATTTGTATTTTAAGTAGAATGGTTTAGATTTTAAGTGAATCAAAAATAAAAATCCTTTTAGAAAAGTAACAGGATCTGTGTGTGTCTGTCTGTAACGAAGGATCTCACTCACTGCTTATAAAGGTTTATAACTATTCTGGGGGAGGGTACCACCACCCTCACAAGAGAAATAGCAAAAAACATATTTTTAAAGTCCGATAGTCGGCGCCTCTGTATGACCTACTGAACTTCACTTCATACAAGGGTGCAGAAACTTTATCCTTTTAAAATTGCGATTGAAAAGGGGGGAGGGGCGAATTCCTACTCCCCCTCACCTCAAGGGCCCCTAGTGGATCTAGGTGCGTAGCTGCTAGTTTTAAATAAAGAACAATTGTACAATATTTTAATTTTTAAACTAAACGGGAAGGGGATATGTATAAAGTCCTATTTCGAGACACGCTAACTAAATTTCTTTTATGTTAAACATTTCTTGTTAAAATAAATTACACTACAATCAACAGATTACCTTAAATTTGATAGGGATAATTTACAAGCATAGCTACTCTGAAGATGTAAACCAGATAATTAGTTTAAGTGTAAGCTATTTACATCAATGCTTTGAAAAGATCCATTTCTAAAAAAAAATTGAAGTTAAATATTGGCAGTTTTGTCCATAAGTACATAAGAAAAACAAGCTAACAATATCATATTTACTAGCGGCTACGCCCCTAGAGGCCTCTAGGGGGACTTGAGGAGAAGAGAGTCGAATTTAATAATTAAATTTCTTATTTTAGATTTTTTTGGGGGGGGTTGATTTTTCATTTTTTGGGGGTTGGGGGTGTCCCACCCCCCAAGAAAATAGTTATAAACCTTCCCGGGACCTATGAGAAGCTACCCTTTAAAGAAGAACTCGATCGGTTGAGCGGTTAGCGAGATCCTTCGCTATAAACAAACAGACAAACAAACACACAAACAAACAGACAGACATCGTTCTACTTTGTATTATAGATTACTAGCTACTGCGCCCCTAGTATCTAGAGGCTCTGTATTAGAAGGTACCCAGAAAAGACAAACAATATCTTCAATATAAAAAAATAGCCTAAAACCAACCCAGGACCTATGTAAGCTTCACTACAAATGTGAACTCAATCGGTTAAGCAATTATCGAAATCTTAAGCAGCTTCAGACAAAAAACCTTTCTACTTTATAAAATAGGATGTTGATAATGATTAAGACTAGAAATGGCCTTTATATCAAAATGAAATATATAATTATGCTATTTATAGATACAGTCGTCCTTGTTAGATATATGCTCAAAAGTGACATGTATTTGGGTTTCATTAAAAATCTATTTATTTTCTGTTGGCGGATTTTAGGCATAGCAAATCTATTGTAGTTTTTTTTTGAGTGGAAGGGAATGTTGACAAGGACAATTACGGTCCACGGACAATAGTAAAGCAGCTATATAAAGAAAACTATTAGAATATTACATTGGCTGATTTTTTTTATTTAAACTTTGTGGAGCGAGCGGGTTGGGGGGAGGGAGGGGGAGTCGTAACAAGCTTTAAACCATGGCACAAAGGGCCAATTTTTTTTAGGTAATGGTAGGGTTAGAAAATTAAGGTCTGTGATACATCAAATCTTAAGAGTACTAGTGGTGATTCCTATAACAAATACGCAGGATAGCTTAGCATTTCTGTAATTCATTATCAAAAAATTAATTTATTTCATTTTAGGATTTTTAAAGCATATGAACTTCAAATTAAGTTAATACTATAATTCATTCGTTCTTTTTATTTAAGTAAATTCTGTAATTATGGAGTTTAATATTTTCTTTTTAAAGTTTTTCGTAGTAATTAGATGCAAACATCCTTGTTACCATTCTGCCCTACCCATACAATTGTATAAAATTCAGGGAGGTAAAGGGCACAGGAGGTTAATTAAAAAAAAACATTCTTCCTTCTAATGTTCACAAGATTCGTAATTACAAATATTGGTATTTAGAGTAATAATAACCATCTATTGTCTAATCCCTGTGGGCCTAAAAATATTAGAATGTTGTATAATAATGCTCGCTTGCGCTATTTAATGAAATTATAACATCCTTTATTACTT
>LS057232.1:0-11189 GCA_900241095.1 Acartia tonsa
TTTAAACTGTTTTTAAACTATTTTTAAAAGGTATATCAAAAATATACTCTGACACTTGTAGAATCGAACTGCAGAGCTAAAAATGAGAATAATAGCCCACATTGATTTTTATTAGGATTTTAAAGTTTATTTTTTACTATGGATTAAGTAAATTTTACCGAATCGTGAACTGTCTTTTGTTTTTGGGTAAAATTCTTGCTTCAAAGCATTTTTCTTCATAGTATGATAAAAAGATAATGATAGTAAAAAAATAGCTCTTTTGATTTTATATTTATAATTATTCATTGAAAGTGAAAGATGTAGGATATATCTTTGAATTAACATAAAAACTATGAGGATTCAGCATTAACCAATGACAAAGCTAGAAATCTTTAAATTTTAAATATAGTGTTTTCACAAAGTGACTTATTTCCAATATAATAGAATAACTTTTATTTAATTAAAATGAAAAGAATGAAAACTATACACATTAAAGATACATACTTTTTAAAAATATTTTTAAAAATAAGTTTGAATAATCTTATTTTATATCATATTTGTAAATGTGATAAAGATAAATTTGTTGTATTGCATAAACATTTATTTTCGTTTTTAAAGATTTAGCCCTCTACAGCCGACTTTTATGTGTTTTAATGTATAATAGACATGAAACATTTTTATGTTAATTCATTGATATATTGTAAAGAATTAATTTTTAATTAGTATTGATAGATAAAATCAAAAGACCTAACTTTACTGTATACTAGCATACAATATTTATGAAGCAAGACACTCTAAAAGCTGAGTATTTTACCCACAAAGGAAAGAAACATCACGATTCAGTAAAATTTATTTAATCCATAGTAAAAAATAAACTTTAAAATCCTAATAAAAATCGATGTGGGCAATTATTCTCATTTTTGGCTTTGCAGTATGATTCTACAGGTGTCAGAGAATATTTTTGATATACCTTTCAAAAATAGGTTAAAAACAGTTTAAGAATTTAGTACATTACAGGTTCCTTGAAGTATCATAAAGACAAAATGTGAATTATAGTTTAAAAAAGAATTTTTTTGGGGGGGTGGGGACATTTTCTATGAGCATTTCTTTTGATACCCTCCCAAAAATAGTTATATATATTTTTTATGGTCCAATAAGTAGCTACATTGTAAAAGAGAACCATATCTGATCACTGGTTAGTGGGATCATTCGAATAAGACAGACAGTCATAAGAAAAACTGTTACTTTTATATAAGAATATTTAACGACTTATGTCATGATATACCATCTCCTTTTAGGCAGCTAAGCCACTCATTAATTACAAATGTTTGTCCTTTCTTGGCTGATATGCAAGAGCTACGTATGATTTTTTTGTGAAGATTTTCTATACCAATTAGCAATCTAACATTGAATTTACTTTATTATTAAAGACTTCACTTTTATGTTATACAAGATTGATACTGGGATCCTAAGGGATAAGATGATAGTCAATAAATCGAAGTAATCTCAAAAATACAAGAATAGTTATTTAACGCATTGTATTATAGACAGCTTTATTAATCTGGTATTTTGAATAATGATTCCTGGGACATCAAAGTACAATATCATGAGCAAGACATCTCTATAATCAATTCCTAAAAATTAAATCCTTTTACTGTATCCTGTATTTACACAATTTTGCAACAAACTTCTGTACAAGGCTTATAAATTATTTTTTTGCTTATCAAGTTCTGCCAATCTATAGGAGTTATTGTTAGTTTGTCCTTCCTCCTGATTTTAGAGTTTTGCCTTTATGGATGTTGTCATTCTTGTTTTATCTGAAAGTTAAAGGTGTGAAAATAATTTAAAGGAAGTGTCACTAAGTACTCTCCACCCAAAAAAATGAAAGAGTTTGAGGTGAGGGTTTTTAATCAAGGACAAAATAGTTCAAAATGTGCTAAAAATAAAAGAAGAATTAGGTGTAGAAATAGAGAGTCCTGTTTGTGTCACAGTGATCTTGCAAACATTTTGTATACCTTTTGGGATCGAAGAAGACTGCGGCTGCGGTGATCCAGTTGTTCTTGTCTCTTGCCTTCTTGTCCAGCTGCTGGATGAGTTGTCGCTTGTTTATTATGAAGTGATGGCATCTGAAAAAGCTAAAGATGTGGTTAGTAGGTCCCTTAGTTCTTTGCAATAGATAATGTCTGTACTCTATGACACGGCCATAAGCCATATTTTCTCCTGCCAGTCGGGTGTCAAGGATGGGTTTGTCAAATATATTGTTAACTTGTCGGCTTACAATTAGAGAGTCCTGTTAGTGTCACAGAGATCTTGCGAATATTTTGTATACCTTTCGGGATCGAAGGAAACTGCGGAGGTCCAATTGTTCTTGTCTCTCACCTTCTTGTCCAGCTGCTGGATGAGTTGTCGCTGGTTCTTCATGAAGTGATGGCAGCTGAAAAAGCAAAAGATGTGGTTAGTAGGTCCCTAGTTCTTTGCAATAGGTGATGGCTGTACTCTATAACACAGCCATAAGCTGTATTTTCTCTTGCCAGTTGGGTGTCAAGGACGGGTTTGCCAAATATATTGTAAACTTTTCTGCTTCTCGGTGCTTTATCAAGCCAGGGCATGTGGACGTTACGTATAGAGACACTCCATAGTCTGTCCCTTTGCTCTTGAAGATTATTAAGGGACATCTAACATCCAAAATCTGAAACTTGCATTTAACCAACACATTTTAAAATTGTAAAATCAAAGGTTTCTATTATAGAGTAGCCATGCTTCTTTATTATTTTTTCACCTGTTCTACTTCCTCGTCCATTGGTAAGCCCTCAAATCCAGCTCTTAAATGCTCATTACAAGCCTATTAAGTTTTGTCAAAGTGATTTTATCAAAGAAATGTATTAGTTATTTTTTGATTCATATTTTATGCAGTTATCCGCGAATAGTAAAATTAAATTTGTTGGTCCCGAGTATGACTCAAAACCTGTTTAAAGAAAGCCAATAATAATCGGTTAGAGGCTATACCATGTTCTAAACTAGAGTCTGCGGGGGGCTCTGTATACAATGGGATGCAATAATTTAACGCCCAATTGTGTATATTAGGTTAAGTTTCATCCAACAGACAACCAACCCTTTCATTGCACGACCTTTGTCTCAGAAGTCCTAACTGTGCAGGGTAATAAGTTGTGCTTGTTTATATGCCAATGCAATACCCCATAATATTTATGTCAAATAGCTGACATATCAGCTGTAGGAACAATTTTTTAACATCTTTATTTATGACATAGTGTCAGACTGAGATTTAAACCTTTCACCTCCTCAACAACAAACGGTTGCACTATGTGTTGAGCTACAGTCGCAATTATTAAAATATAAAAAAATAAGACCAAAATTTACAACAACAAAGATTAGCCTAAACAATGCAAATCTTTCCTAAGATAGAGAACTGAATTCTCTCAGTGAAATTTACATTTGTTTAAGGCCTGTTATTGTTGAATTTCTATCTAAATATTAACCCAACCAAGATCTAGACAAATCATTAATTTTGAAGAGTAGGTTTGCCCCTTGAAAAATTATGGGTTGAAAAGTTTTGACACTGATAGTTTGTATAAGAACTCAAGATTCAACTAGAGTCTCAAAAGTTTTTAGATCAAGAAGTGATAGAATGGGTTTATATACTTTGGGAAACAGTCTAATGCCCATTTCCTTCCTACTGCTTACCCAAATATGTCTTGAAAGAAGATGACCAATTTCAAAATCTTCTTTATCATCACCAAATGGATCTGTCAATGCCATGGCAACCTGCAAATTTATATATTTCATGATTCACTCAATGATTTATTTAGTTTTTATGTGCCCATGTGTGAATTTTAGACCTCTAAAATAGTTTTGCAAATAAATGTGTGCTTTACAATAACGCTTTTCATCTGTAGATACAGTATAGACTTATTTCAGATTGGTTAGAACAAAGTACTGTTAGACTCAGACAATGCAAAGACTTTCAAATATTATTCAAATAAAATTAATCACAAGGTTTGAAAAGTAAAGTTGAGAGTTTTTAAGTAGACTGAGAGAACTGAATAGAGAGCAGTAGGACAAACAGAAGTTTATCTGAGAGAACTAAATAGGGGGCAGTATCACAGACAGAGAGAACCAAATAGAGAGCAGTAACATAGACAGAGAGCATCAATTAAAGATCAGTATCACAGTCTGAGTCTGAGAGAACCTATTACAGAGCAGTATCAAGGACTGAGATAATCTATTAGAGAGCCGTATCAATGACTGAGAGAACCAAAAATAGAGCAGTATCACAGACAGAGATAACATATTAGAGAGCAGTATCACGGAGTAAGATACCCGAAGAGAGAGCAGTATTTCAGACAGAGTATCATAATACTCACCTTACACCATCCAAAATAGAAGATAAATCTGAAAATCAGAAAGATGGGAAGGTAAAAATCGTCAACCGTTGTGCACTAAATATTTACAAAAGTATGTCAAAGTCTTTTAAACAAATAATTACACAATGACAAGAGTAAAAAGTCGTAGACTTTTCTGCTTTCAAATTATGTATAATCATAAAACAAAAATGTCACAGCAATGTAATACAATTATCGTTATATTAAGTAACATAATTTTTGGTCGTATTTGGTCTAATTTGAAAATCTTTTAAATATAAGGGTATAAAATTTTAATTTCCTGTTGTTCTTCAGGATATTTGTACCTGTTTAAAAGAAAAAATAATTATTTTTTTAAAATCTTTACATGTTTCTTCTTAACTTATCGTCTGTTTTTGTTATTTTATCTTTGTATTAAATAAATTTTTTATTTTAACAAATGCTCTTTAAATCTTTTTGTCCGTATACTTATTAATTTATGGATTTTGTCATCCTTGATAAAACTAAAAATAAACTAAAACCTCAAGGGCCCCTAGAGGCCTCTAATAGTAAACAAGACCCTCAGCATTTAGCTCATTGGCAGGTTTGCTGTCGAATTAGAGTATGAAGACAAGCAGCTGTGTGGAAAAAATTGCAAAACCTTTTACCTGAAATCCAATTAGAGCAGCAAGGAAATAAAAACCCACAACCAGAAAAGCAACCTACAAAATTATTGTTAGCAGCACAGCTATTCAAAGGAAGCCTGCAGGATATACACCGCTTTAACTGCTGAAAGACTGCCACAAGTAGTCCTATTAACCTAAATTTGAGAGCCTTCAGCTTCAATAATAAAAAAGTTATAAGTATTTTAGAATAACATTTAGGTATATGAAAATTTTGAAAGTTAGCAACTGCTCATCATAGAAATTAAAATAATATATTTCATCGCCTAGAATAAAATTATGAGCTTTTTTTCGTCAGAAAGTTAGGTTGCCAGTAACTGATAACATTTTTACAAAAAATTAATTCCTTTTTGTATTCAAAATCTCTAAAATAAAATTCGGTTTCGGGTATTGGGTCTACTTTTGGCAGTCTTTCAGCAGTTAGAGCAGTATATTTCTTCCTTCAAATAAACATTAAAATAGTCCTCCGCCTTCTTCACCCTGTAATTACTGTGACTATAAGAAGGGCAGCACCGAGAACAGATGCCACTAATACTATTTTAACTGATAACTTATTTGTCAAAGAGAGAGGGGACAATAGGCTGTTTATTCAACTAGTCCCGTAAGTTTTATAATAATGTTTTCTTATTCGTTGGCTTAACAACTTTAGGGACTTAAGGGAATTTTGATTGGTTGCTTCATTAAGTTAAGTGTTCAAATGTTTCAACCACTAATTTTGATATACAGACAGGATAATTTTGAGTATCAACATTGTGGATGTACATCAATTTATTGGCCATTTTTTTATACCTTTAGATTCCTGCATAATTGTCCTTGTTTAGATCAATATTAGTTTGAACTAATTCTGATTTTATCTAAATAAAATGTTTTACCTGTTTATACACAGCAGGAATAGGGGCCTGAATGTGATTTTCTAAAAATTATAATCAATATATTATTACTTGAACGTTACACATGATTTGCATGTACTTTAATAAAGTGATGATCGTAGCTAGCTGAAACAACAATACCCCAATTCACACATTTTACCCCATTCCCTCCTCTCCTATTTAATGAAAAAACTGATCAATAAATGACATAAACTGTTAGAGTAGGGGGAATGCCTTGGCCCAAAATAGCCGCAACGCATAACCATGCACAGTTAGGACTTTTAATACAAAGGTAGTGCAATCAAAGGTTTGATTGTCTATAGGGCGAATGAACACTTCACAATTCGCGGAGTAAGTTTCAAGGTGCATGGTGTTGGTGAGGTCTAGAACCTGAAGCGACACCAAGCCCCCTATAGGTCATCATCATAGTCTTAATTGAAGCATTTAAAAATGTCAGGGAGTAAGGGAGGGGACAATGGATCGAATATTCAATTTTAAGAGTCTAAGACTTTGGGTACTGGCTTAAAGGGAATGTGCAAGAATTCATCAGGTTCTGCCTGACTTTGGGTACTAGCGCATCAATGCCCCGATAACTAGCTGAGTTAATTTTGAATATAGCAGACAGAAAAAATTTTTATTAGATGGCTGGTTTCAACAAATATTTTTCCCAAGAAAATGTCTTATCATGTATAGAAGCTCTACTGTGATATTTATGTATTAAACTATCTAAGAACCCCTTGAATTTAGAGGTGGCATTTAAAAATTTATGAGAAGGGTTGACGAAGTTCTAAACACGATTTTTTCTAGTGATTATAATTACAGAATGTTTACTACATTGTGATGTACTGCTGATTTAATTTTCAAGTAAATGATTTTTTTCTTAGAACTAATTTTGTTCTAAATTACATGATCCCTTTACAATTTTGGTCAAATTTTCTGGATAGATCTGGTTTTCATTGCTTTTTAGCGAAAACTCTTATATTGAATTAATTGCCCATTGTCCCCTCCCTTACTCCCTGTTAAAATGAAGTACAGCTTACAAGTTCAGGGATCTAAAGGGATAAGACAATTGCTGATGAATTGATGTACATCTGCAATAACGATACACAAATTTACCCTCTCTGTAGGATAAAATTAGTGGTTGACACCCAATTTAATGAATCAACCAATCAAAATTTGATAAAAGTTACAAATGTTATTATAAAATTTTAGGGACTAGTGTAATAAACAGGCCAATGTCTCCTCCCTCCCTGTTACAAGCATCTGTGAAAAATTTAACCTCACCTAAATTTTTTAGTTTTTCCCAGTATTTGTTAATATCTCCTATAGCCTCCTTGTGATCACATGGCATTATTTTATCATGCTTCGCCATCTTCAACCTAAATTGGTCAGGGATCTAAAGAGACAAAACAATGGCCGATAGATTGATGTACATCCCTAATAAAATTAGTGGTTGAAACGTCTAAAATATTACTTGATGAAACAATCCACTAAATCCTTCAAAGTTGTAAAGCCAACAAATAAGAAAATTAAACCCAGGTTTATCGCAAAAGACACAATTTTTTAAATTCCCACACGCCTTCTTACTTGTTTTTTGTTCAAAAAAATAAAAATAGAATTAGCTTAAGAGTAGAGCCTAAACGGTTGAGTGGTTACCAAGATCTTAAGCTTCCGACAGACGGACAAACGGACGGATGGATGGTCGGACATCATTCTACTTTTTATACTAGATTATACTGTTTTGAAATTGTACCTGTGCATACACCAGTGTAAAGGCACCCACCATACTGAGTCTAAATCACCTTTCTTTTCCAGATTCTAGACATTAGAGAAAAACAATAGAGTGGGAAGGGGGTAAATGTCCCAATCCCAAGGACCTTTTGCCGACTCTTAACCAATAGTGTCGGGAATATTAACACAGCCAAGTAGAAGAAAACAATTTGCTAGCAGGTACTTGGAATAGGGGGGCACTGGGCAGGTAGTTATCTTTATTTACAACTATGCTACAGATCTGTGTTTTAGACTGTGAAGTTTTAATAAGGTTAGGTTAGGTTAATAAAGTGGCGTGCACAGCCATTCACCAAGAGAATGTGAAACCAAAATGGAATGAATAAAAAGGAGAAGGAAGCCAAATTTCAATTTTCAGGGAGGTGTTGACATCCCCCCATTGCATACATTGGTGGGGAAGGGGAGGGGGTAAGGTTCATGCACCCCTATATTTTACCTCAGAGAGAGAGCGGACAATGGGCTAATTATTACACTAGTCCCCAAAGTTTTACTATAACATTTTCTTATTTATTGTGAATTGTGATGGGTTGGTTTATTGAGTTGAGTGTGCAAACGTTTCAACAACTAATTCCAATGTTTAGAATGGGTAATTTATGTGTAATCATTGGGGATGTACATCAATTTATCGGCCATTGTCTTGTCCCTCAATCTCTGATTTCACCTTTATTTCAGTCAGAGTTGCCATTCCTGATTGAATAAGTTCCGCTGAAGATGGAAATGCTCTTCTGACTTCCTAGACAAAAATAGTCCTTATAGAAGAGAACCAGAATACCTGTGATTGTGTCTGAAGCATATGATCTCGCTAATCGTTGGACCGATATGGTTCTCCATAAATAATTAAAAATAGATGATTCCTTGCAAATGTTTTCCTTTTAAAAACTAATTTTAAAGTAAAGTGGTAAAAAAATAATATATTTCCAAGCAAAGATGTAATTGGTATTGACAAATTGAATTAAGAATATTATTATGTGGCTTATAACTATATATATTATGTGAAAATATGATTGAAACATTCGTTTATAAAATAGCATCGCCTGCTTCATATAAAAAATATTAGCGAGGCTGTTTTAAAAGTCGTCGTAGCAAAATAATTCTTACTTTTTGTTTGCATTGATGTTTTGTGTTTTCTATATTGATTTCATTTATGCTTATCAATTTATATTATTTTTATAGGCTGGTAGTTTTAAAAGTTCGTCTACAGCAACGGGTGCTACATATGTAATAGGAAATACTCTAGGGGTTCTCGAGGAAATATAGTACCTATAGGCCAATAATACACCATTAGCAGGCCAGTATACATTTTTTATATAAAAAGCTTCCAGATAGACATCTTGTTACTTTTATATATGTTATATTTTATATATTATATAATATATTTTTATATGTATATATTTTATATATGTACATTCTCTTTCTTCATTTCTGTACAGTAACACTCATGCTAGATATGTTTTTTTACCACGTTTCACAACCGGTTTGTATCCAGCGGAAAAATTTCAGGGAGGGAGTGAACAATGGGCTGTTTATTACACTAGTCCCAAAAGTATTATTTTAACGTTTTCTTATTCGTTGGCTCAACTTCTTTTGTGAAATAAATTTTGATTGGTTGATTCATCAAGTTGAGTGTCCAAACGTTCCAACTACTTATTGTTATCTACAGAGAGGGTAAAATTGTGTATTATCATAAATGGTGCACAAACATTTATCCCTTAAAAAATTACCTCGCTAATTTTTCTGAAACACAGAATAAAAGACAGCATTTGGTATCTGAGAATATCTTCACTCAACTTCTTAGCATCATCAGTCTAAATAAATTTGTAATGGAATAGATATTTGTTGCTCGTTTTATAGAAAGTTTTTCGCGGATATTAAAATAAAAAAACAGTTTTGTTAAAACCAATAATCACGAAACCTTTCTCACATATTTTCATATTCTTTAACATTTTATATTTTGTAGCATGACTGATAGACTGACGGACAAAGTAAAATACATGAGAGCCAATTACATGTTAATACACAGAATGTTAAAATAGTAATTTTCAAATTTATTCCAATATTATATCAAATATTTATCTTTTCATTAAAAACAAAAAGATTCAGAGAGTAATGAATAATCCCAAAAAAAAATTCCAGCGCTTTGCGCGCTTTATTACTTCCACTTTCAAGATTTTTTATCACCGCCCAAAATCAAAAGACTATATACTATACTATGCTGTTATATTTAATTCACTCTGTAATATTTCTTTCTCGTATTTATTCGAATCTGGTGGATAGGAACTGGTTCTCATCCATACGAAAAAACTATGTCTAGCTTCGTATTATATCCAGCTTTCTACGAATATTAAAATGTACAATCATAAGATTAAAACCAATTTTTTTGCCAATGCCTTCGGCACCAGCTAAAAAAATATGCGACCCTTCTCTAAAGATTTCTTTAACCCACATGATTAACTCATATATTCAAATATGAGTCTTTTTTTGAGCCTGTAAAAGTCTTACAATAATGGATATAGAATATCATTATTACATTGCTAACCTCAATTATTGGTACATGAAAAAATGGTGCAACATCTAAGTAATATGATATAAATTCATACAATTGAATTGTGCCTAACTGACAAACTAACCGACCCAAAGACTTGTTTTGTCGCCTTATAATAAAAATGCATTACGATGCATTGTTCAAAATTAAAAAAATGCAAAATTAATGTTTTTTTTTAAATGGTTGAAATGTTTTAAATGCTAGGACGATTAAGACAATATAAAGCGAAGCATTTACAAAAATTGTCAGTAAAATTCATAGAAATTTGTTTTTGTTTCTATTTATCTTTCGAAAATTTGTGTTTAGGACTAGACAAACAACAGAAAAATAATAAGCATATGCAATGATAACAACATCCAAAAGTAGCGAATCTTTTAAATATTCCTATATAAATTTGTTGTCCAACTTTATATTATGGGTGGACTGACGGACAGCTGAAGTGATTTATTAGAGTAGCTTAACTACTTTAAACCAATAATGCTATGTAAGGTATAATAATTAGAAAAGGGAGACCAAGAAAAATAAATGTGTTGACACACAGGCTCATTTTCTAGATTAGACTTGCTATGAATATTGTTATTGTTTTGCTCTATTTGGTCTGAGTGTCTATCACTATATAATATACACTAGCGGCTTCCCCCTAGCCTCTAGGGGCTTTGCCGTAAGAGGTAATTAAGGAAACAAAATAAAATAAAAAAATAAAGTATATTTTTGGTTTTTTGGGGGGTTGTGGGTGTCTCACCCCCAAGAAAATAGCCAAAAACTACCACAGGACCATTAGGTATGTTCCCTAAAGAGTAGAATCCAATCGGTTGAGTGGTTACCGAGATCTAAAGGGACGGACGGACAGACATCAAGCTACTTTGTCTTATAGATAGCTTATAATGATTTGATAAGAACAAGGATGACAACATCCATAAAAGCGAAGCTCTGAAACGGTAGGACAAACGGACATTAACACTTGTATAAT
>LS057233.1:0-11188 GCA_900241095.1 Acartia tonsa
TTAGATTATAGAGGAAACGTTATGCCTTTTTACATTTATATTTAGTAAGAAATGATATTCCTCTTGAATACTGATAACATTAATGATAACTTATTAGGAACAAATGCTGTATAATGACTTTTAGCCTGCTGTTTTAGAGATCTTGAGATAGTAAAGCACATACACTCTGTTAAGTAAAATTGGTCTTTATTTTTGTCATTTTGTTCTAAAATAGTATTCTGTACTTTTATTTTAAGAAAATTTAAAAGAAATTTATTTCTTTAAAATGTTACCTTTAAAATTAGGAGGCAACATAGATTTTCTTTAGGTTCCGTATAATCCCTGATAAAATCCATTAAAATATTTTTTCAAAAATATTTTTTTTGTGATAAAATGACATCAATTTCCAAATAATGGGTGTTTATTCTAGCCGACCCTTTTTTTCCCAAAGCAAGACTTTGTGAATATCATGGTAAGAATATTGAATTTTAGTGCTAACATGGATAATAATGTCCATATGCAGCGCAGCCATCACAAAAAATCACCATTTTTGATGAAATATAGCAGTTCATATCATGTTTGATGTATAAGTATTATTTATTGCTAATGGCTTATTTAACCATTTTTGAAAATATTGGAATAGACAATCCATTTTTGAAATTGAGAAAAATAATATTCATATAAAAAATACTTACAATTTTTTATTATTTTTAGGTATGTTTAATTTAAGAAAATCAAGCCGAAACAAGAAAGAAAAACTCATAATCATAAAGAAAAATTTAAAAAATTATCAATTTGTAATGGAAGATGATAAAATTGAATTATTGTCGATTCTCTGCAGTCATAAATCTTTATAAAAAAAATATCAGCCTTCTGTTTTAATAGCGATAAAGAAAATCCCAATTCCTCTAGGAATTGAATGACCTTACTAAAGTAGTTTATAAAGTTCTTTAAAAGGAAGATATGACTTATAATAACACTCAAATCTTTACCTTCTCTGTTTAACTATTTTTTTATGATACATAATTCTGACCCGAGACCTATTCGGTCAAAAATGCGCCAAGAAAAAGTGTAGCAAAAAAGCAGGCATTTATGATACGGCATAAAGGTTGGTATGCTTACAGATATTATAATTTATAATTGCCTGATTCTCAGTAACATAAGTAAGGAATATACTTATATTTTACTCATTAACAGTCGTGAGGGGGGGGGGGGTGTCTACACCCTCTTTAATATTGAAATTTAAGAGCCTTGGCCTCCCCTCAAGTTCATACCCTTTTGAAAAAAAACTTTGTGTCACTGCTTTACAGTATCTCTACAATTGAATTTTCTTATTTTTTAAAGAAACATATTATATAGATTCCAATTTTCTTTTTTAAACCTTTATTTCTTTAAAGTATGTGTGTATAAAAAGGCCTAAAAACCCTGGGATGGCACAAAAAGGATATAGCTGTGAATACGCGGTGTTTCCATAAAATGGCTAAAAAAGGACACGTGTAATATAGCCAAGAAAGATGTTTCAAGAAGAGTTAGAAGGATGATTTAAAACGTCTTCCAAAACAAAAAAAACTCCTTACTTTTTTGTAACATAAAAATTTGTTTAAATTTGATTTGCGGATTTTCTAATATTTTTTGGGGGCATTTTTGTATGAACACTTATTTGAATAGAATTGAAAACAAAGCATTATTCAGTATTCATAAGCGAATATATTAGATTAGTCAGCTAGCCAGTAAGAGAGACATAGATTATAAATAACCAGCGGCTACGCCCCCTAGAAGCCTCTAGGGGCTTTTTAATGTGGGATTGGGGAAATGTCGACCCTCCCCCATTTGTATTTTAAGTTTTAAAAGGAAAGAAAATAATTTGGGGGAGAGGGCATTTTTTATTGGGAGGGTAGAGGTTCTTTCCCCCAATATAGTTACAAACCTTCCCAGGTCCTATGAGAAGCTACCATGTTGAGGAGAACCAGAACAGTTTATTACAGATAAATTTACTTGATTTAAGATTCTTAGGGATTTTAAAGAATAAGATAATTGTTAATGTACCCCTCTCCCCTCTAATTATGATCAACAAAATTACTCCTTATGTAGATTATTGGTAGAAAAGTTTGACAACAGCCAGTTTGTATAACCTAATCAATATTTAGAGTCGACATTTGAGAAAAGTATGCTTTTAAAACTTTGGGTGCCAGTACAATTAACGGTATAATGTCCCGTCCCTCCCTGTGTTGTTGATTTACAGAATATAAATCTCACATCTTGAATTGAATATATTTATAAAAAGTATATTGATAATATTCATATTTCTACAGCGTAAATAAAAGCGTCTAAAATAATGGTGGCCACTCAAAATTAAGTTCATAATACAATACAATATAAAATTATCTGTATGTTGTAAAGGATCTCACTAACTGCTGGACCGATAGAGTTATCTTTTGCAGTGAAGCTTCTTTCATTTTTGGAGGATGGCCCCTTCACCCTTCTAAAAGTAATTGCCAATGGAAAAATACTCCCCCATAAGCGTAGTCGCCAGTTGATTGTAGAGTAGCTACGCGTTTACTAGAAAAAGTATGAAATTCTTTTTCTTTTGATCAATCAATGTTGATCTTTTTTGCATCTTTTATCTCGATGCTTTTTTCCTCCTAAAGATTTGATGTTTTTTATACATAGGTGTGCATGCACTTCCGCATATTATCACATCTCTAGTAGGGAGAGGACATTGCATTAAAAACATTAAAAGTAACTTGCAGTGGTACCCAAAGTTTTAAAATCACATTCTCTGATTTGTTGGCTTTTGCATTTTGGATAATCTTATTTAATATGGATTTCTGGTTCCACGACAAACGCAGGAGTCCCAAATGTCGTCGGAGTGGACAAACGCAGGAGTGTTAAAATATTAATTTAAGTAAGTATTTCTATACAGGTTAGGTTAGGTTAAAATATGAATATACAAATAAGCCCCCCGCAGGGGTTAGGCATTTAAAAAACCTAAACCATGGTTTAAAATAGGTTAGCTTAGGTTAAGGGTCCACTCCTGCGTTTGTCCACTCCGACGTTTGGGACTCCACCGTTTGTCCTAGGACCGGATTTCTTGGTTTAAATTTGCAGTTCTAAACTTTTCAACAACAATATACTGTAAAGAAAGGGGATATACATCAATTTGTTGTACATTGTCTTTTCCCTTAATCCCTGCTCTTTTAATCTCTTAAAAACCATTCTTATGCATTTTCTTATTATTTATATTGAAAATAATATGAAATTCATTGTATTAAAGTGTTTAAAGGGAGAAAAATGGCTTTGAAATTGAAAGATTTTGTTCTTAAAGGTTGAAAAAAATTATAAATTAAAATAACCTTAAGTTTTTGAAAAGTTTAATAACTTGAATGCATATTATCCTTTTTAGTTCATGACCTTTGTCATGAAGTCCTAATTGCATATGATAGGGTTAAATGTCGCGCATCTGACATAGCAGCAGTAGTTACCATAACATTAATAAGCAACAAGCAGTTGCTTAAGAATTTTTGCAACAGTTTTTTCCTATTTTCTAAGCTTTTAGTATATTTAATTGTGTAGACTCCTATATATATATTATTGTACCTCATAAAAATTGCATAAAAGAATCTTCGCGCACGTTTTCAAAATTAAAATGTTCAAGCTGTCTGTCAGTAAGATTTATGGATGGATGGATAGATTGTTGGATAGATAGATGGGTAGATAGTCAGATGGATGGATAGGATAGTTAGATCGATTTACAAATAAATAGATATTTAGTTAGATTTTGAATGGATAGATATTTGGATAAATTGATAGATAGATGGGTGGAATGTTGGTTGGATGGTTTAATGGTTAGATGTATTGTTATTTGGATAGATAAATGGATAGATGGATGGATAGATTGTTAGATAAACAATCTTAGTTGGATGTATCAAAGGATAGATAGTTGGATAGATAAATGGATAGACATGCAAGATATATGAATAGTTGGATGGATGAACGGATTTAAGACGGATGGATAGATGGTTATTTAAATAGATTGATAAAACGATATTTGGATAAATGGATATATACAAATACAGGGATGTCTGAATGGATAGATAGATAGAGTGATAACTGGATGAATGTTAGGATAGTTGGATGAATATTGTCATGGTCATGATCACCCTTGCTATGAAATAAGATTAATCTTATTGGTCTGTTTCTTTTTAAAACTTACATGATGAAAATGTTACGAATAATATAATCAAGAAAATAACTGCTTCTTTTTTACTGGCAAGACTATCTTCTGGTGCCATATTATTATTTATTAGGCCCTTGTGAGCTGACAGTACATACTATTAAAGCCTTAGAAAGGTTAATTAATTTATCAAGATATTAAACTTTTTAATTTAACTGTTCTTAAAACTTAAGGAAATAAGGGATAGTTAAAAATACCGGCGCTTTCTCTCATAGTATCAAGCGAGCACTAAATCCCATCCCCCATATTTTCAAAATAGATTTTTCATTTTCTAACCCCACCGTGGGGCTTCAACCCTTTGGGTGCCTATACCTGCGTTGCTCTAACCATGTTGGGTTACCCTGTAACCAATTTGACGTAACATAATTTGATTAACACTCAAAAGAATAACCCCATCTTTTAACCCCCTTATTTATTTGAAAATAAAGGGGGGGGGATAGGGATACTAGCTCGAAAGGCACTTAAAGGAAAACCACCAAAATACCTTTAATGTTTTCAAAATATTCAATGGTAGGAAAAAGCTTATTACACTGAAAATTAATCATTTATCATATTCAGACAAAATGTTCTAAATATTTGATGTTATTATTATTTAGTAATAGAGTCCATTTGTGTATCCATTTATCCCAAGACAAGTTATATGTTTTAATTATAATATCTTGACATATGAACATCTATGTACATTAGCACTGTTCATTTCATAAGTATTTCGGGGTTAATAGCAACTTAAAGTAGACTTCAAAAATGGGGCGGGGGGAGTTGGCCTATGATATTTTAAATTACTCTGGTAACTAAAGTTTTATAACCACGTTGGACAAAACTTAGGGTACTTTTGTTGAATTTGATTGGTTGGTTCCAACCAGTTGTGTTCTAACTTTTCAAGCAATAATTTTAAACTCAAGAGTGGGTAATTTTGTTGACCGTCGTATGGACTTTTTGTACATTTTTTTTGTTAGGATAATGTTTAGGTTTGTAAGGCCTTTTTCGATGTCAGTTTTTCGGCGGCTGTAGAATTTCAATTTCTTCTCAAGTTAATTTTAAAATACATTACCGCAACAATTACGAAATCAAATAACAACGTTGTAACTCTTTTTGGAATTGAAAAAGTAATACAATTACGCACACTTAATTTTATTCCATCAATAATTAAGGAATGCAATTATAAAGTAAGTACGCTACTAAAAATAATCTGAAATATTGAACAGGGCTAATGTACATAGGTTTGTATAGCATGTTAATTCTACCAGACACAACTATTTTAATTCATCTCTCTAACCACAGGGTAGGGGATATGGACCCTAAAAAAATAAACCAATTTAAAGTTTTCAGTACTCTGTCAGTATATGGTGAATGGTTCTTCAAGTCTTGCCATTTGTCATGAACGACGCCAAGAATGTTTTTATTTAGGATTAAAAGATTTTTCAAAGGGGAGGGGGGTATTTACTTGATTTGTAAAAACAAAGGACTTTGTACGGTCCTAGGACAAACGCAGAAGTCCCAAACGTCGGAGTGTCGAAACCTGTGGTAATTTATGACTTTTAGGTCAAAACAGAGAGAATGCCATGGCCAATAAACAGCCATACTCCTTTTTTTTATAAATACATTTGATTTAGGTTGTATTATTCAAGGGTTGGTTGTCTGTAATTTACCTGCGTTTTATGGGTATTTTATAGTTGTTAGAGGAAAGAAAGGATTGCACATTAGTCCAATCCCCCTGGCTATTTGTTTTAAAGAAAACTGCAACCCATCCTAAATATTTAAATTCATGTTGATCTTGGAGTGAAGAATATAAAAGTCTCACGCCAAGTTTTAACACTGAATCACGGCGGGTGGGGGAAAAAGCGACCCTCCTTTTTATATATATTGGGATGCAATTTATAATACATCTCTATAAGTGGGCGCATCCCTCTACATTATATAATCTCTATAGATTGACGTCCCCCCCTCCCTATATTTATACATGTTAGGTGGGGGAAAAAAGACCCTCCTTTTTATATGTATTAGGATGCAATTTATAATACATCTCTATAAGTGGGCGCATCACTCTATAATCTCTATAGATAGATGACACCCCACCCCTCCTATTTTTTTATGGTAGGTGGGGGAAAAGTAACCCTCCTTTTTATACTTTTTGGGATGCAATTTATAATACATCTCTATAGGTAGATGCTTCCCTCAAACCTTCTACTACTTCTGCTACTAAGTTAATACATACCTGTACAGTGTACAGTACATTAAGCTTCTCTAGATCTGATGGTTTTCTAATTTCCACTTTTTTATATACACTTTAGGAAATACTAAATCTAATCATGTTTTATTTTTGCTAGGCTTTTCTAAACACACGCATGCTTGTTTTATTCCTCTGAAATTTAGCTATCATTCTCTGATCACTTACATCCTTGTTGTTTTATTAAAACAATGGCTTGCTCGTTCTTTTTCTCCATATTGCTATTCTCATTTGGACACACGCGTTCTTGTTGTGCCAATCCTGATGGGCCCCTACGGGCAATATCATTTCAAAACACATCAAATCCAATTTAAATCATCCCCAGATTTGAGTCAGAGCCAATCACATATCGGCCAAACCCTGTAGAAAAAATATACTCAGGGATATTAAGGGATAAGACAATGGACGATAAATTGATATGCATCTTCAATGTATAAATTACCCATTGAACAAAATTCCTTCAAAGTACCCAAAGTTACTGTACCAACGAATAAGATAATGAGGATTTAAAAGTTTGGGTACAAGTGTAATTTACAGTCCAATTTCCCGTACCTGCCTGGTTATACTAGAGACGTTAAAATTGCTACTATATCAGGGTTAATGAAATTAATCGTAATTGGTAGGGGTTGCTTTGAGTGCAAATTTAATTACTATGCACAATTAGAACCTATAGATAAAGGTCTTGTAATCAAAGGGTTGGTTTTCTGTAATGTATGGAGGAGGATACCTTATTCTTCGTTTTCTAAAAGATAATATCATAAAATAATGGCTTTTGTGTTACCTATTTATTGAAAATTTGAAAGAACAGTTATAATAATTTGATGTTTTTTCTCTCAAATTCAAGATAAGAAAAATGCCAAACATCTTTTCATGTTTTTCTCCCATATGTATTTTATTTATGCTATAGAATTTTATCTAAATCTTAATCAAATTCGAATAAAAAAGACAACTCCTCCTCCCCTCTCCTAGTCAATTTTTATTACCCAAAACCGCTCAAAACAACCCCCAACCCCCGCTATTTTAAATGGTAGCGTTCAGTTCATGTAACAAATTAAATATTTGCCACTATTTAGTTTCGTGTTTACGCTACTAACCAAAAATTGAAAATCTGCCAATAAAGAAAATCATAGGTTCTTTATTATCAACTGACAAATTAATTCGAGAAAATGATTTTGGGGTCAAATAGCATAATGGTTTTAAAATCAGGTGTTTTAGTGGAGAAATTAGAATAGCAACATAAAATCTATGAACTAAAATACCTGAAAAATTATTTTGCTTTTGTTGGTTATACTTTATAAGCTGTTTTACAAGGCCACCGTTCTAAGATGACTTGTGTAGCTTGCCAATCAATAAAAATTTGATCAATTCTATCAAAACATTGGATTGAAAGCACAGCAGAGCTGTAACACAGCTTCTAGAACGATAGAATACCTGTCACGGGGTTAAAATTTAAAAAAATCTGTTGTTGGTACCAAAATAAATCAATAGTAGCAGTAATAAACCTTTCTTAAATAATATTTTCAATATGACTATTAATCTGATTAAAATCTATTCTAATCCATGCAGAAAAATCTTGTAACGTATTGTAGTATATAGAACTTTCCATGTGAGGATTAAACCCCATTTAGTTGGCCCGGGCCTTCGGGCCCTTGGGGCCAACAAAACGACGGTAAAAATATGCTAAATATCAGACATTAAAAATTGCATAAATTTAAATAAAAATATCCTAAACAAACGTTTTAAGGATCTAATTATAGAATTCTATTACCATAAAGTTTAACAAAACATATAAAATAGGTGAGCTTTCATTTCCGCAGATGTTTCACAAATAACAAATTATCACAACCGCATTTTATTACAATAGAAAAAACTGCCTAATGGCCTCATTAAATACTTATTTAATTACTATTCTGTTTTTTCGCGATTATTGCACACTATGCAAATGTGATAATATGCGGAAGTTAATGCACACCCTAAATACATTCTTAGCTGTTTTTTATTGGTTCAGCTACTCTATGAACTGCCTACTATACTTTGTCGTTGCTGCGATACCTATGGAAACAATTGTCCTTGATAAAGGCAAAGCTCCACTACATTAAACATGATGATCTTTGGCTTTAAAATTCTTTTTAAAAAATGAATATTAAATGTTCGTTTGACTGATTCTGTTTGTTAGGCTAGATTTTCTTGATGTTGTCATCCTTGTTTTTTTTTTAACTACCATGAATTTAATGTAGGATACATTTTTATAGATTTTCTTTATTGGTTAAAACCTTTTTTTATGGCTTTATAGACATGAAAATATGTAAATAAAATTTAAATTTAAAATCAAAAGGCATCCTTATAATATTTTTAAAAAAATATTTCTTCTGTAGATGAAAATATTGGTTAAAAAATTTAGACAAACTAGATAATGGAACCATCATATCAAAATTCAACTAGTGTAGTTTATTGTCTAATGTCTCTTTCCTCCCTGGGTATAGTAAACTATAAATCTTAGGTAATTAAAACACGGATAAAATTACACATAGAAATATCAGGGAGAGAGGGGGGCGGACATTGTACTTTAAATTATACTGATTTTAAAAGATTTATGTCAATTAAAAACTTGATTTGATTTTACAAACTAGAAACAATATCAATCTTCATAAGGGGTAATTTTGTTTATTATAATTTAGGGTGCTAATCAATTTATCCTTAAACTTCCTGAAAATAATCTTACTGTGAAAGAATGAGATATAGGCAATTATGTTGATAAAATGTAACACACAAGTATCACATTTTTTTTATCAGATATGACTTTAAAATATTATCTATATAGATACTCTTCAATTTGAAAAACATTTAAACATCTATTTAGAAATTGTCAATTGTTCAGTCGTTTTAGATTGAACTTAATTTTCAAAATTGTAAAATGACTGTGTACTCAATCATCTTAGGAATCACCAATTAAATATCAAAAATTTATATAGAGACTCAACACTGAACTGGTTTATTACTTACTATCGGCTACGCCCCTAGAGGCTTCTAGTGGCACTTTAAATGTTTGTTTTTTTATTTGAAATATGTAATTTTTTCTATGTTGCATTGAAGTCTCTTCGTCAAAAAAAATTTTCTCGATTTTTTTGAGATTTCTCTTGGGAGGGTTGTGGTACCCTCCCCCAAAATAGTTATAAACCTTCCCGGGACCTATGAGAAGCTACCCTACTAAAGAGAACCAGATCGGTTCAGTGGTTAGCGAGATCTTTCGTTACAGACAGACAAACAGATAGACAAACATCCTGTTACTTTATTATAAGGATTTTCAAAGGTATTACTTATGTTTCAGGGTTTTCAGTCGATTTGACGATTTAATTTAAATGGAGCGCTAACTTTTTAAATTTATCTTGTTTTGAATGTTAGCCCACTTCTGCCAGCCATTATCATTATTATATCAGATTTAATTAATACGAGTAATCTATCAACTACTAGTTTAACAGGGATAAAAGGATGGGAGAATGGACGATAAATTGATTTCTAACGTAAAACATGGGTGGTACGGATAATTTATAACCTGTTTTCTCAAATTATTCTGAAAACATAAAATTATGCCTTTGGTAACTTATTCAATAAAACCGACTGTAAAGGCTTTGACTATCTTTGAAAATTCCGGGTCATGAAAAGAAAACGAAGTTGCGGGTTTCATCGTATTTTCACAGTAGCTTTTGAAAGGTTATTTTAGGTTAGGTTAGGTTAAGTAAATGTTATTGCCCCGCAGAGCTAGAGCTCCCGCAGGGGCTAGGAATAGAGAAAAGCTACTGTGAAAATACTACGAAACCCGCAACTTCGTTTTCTTTCTATGATCCAAAATTCTTTGCTGATTTATTTATAAACGAACCTATTCTTTAATTAAGTGATTTTGTCTGTCTGAAATTCTACTTAAGCGTTCTTTTTTTTATCTTATTTTCATTAACCTTTCCGTTAATCCATGCCAAGTAGCAAATATAATATAATTTATGTACGAGGCATTTAATATGGGGCTGGAGTTATCAATTTTGCAGGGGTAATTATCAGGGAGGGAGAGGACAATGGCTGTTAAATTATACAACCCTTTCGCCCCTACAATTGGCCTACGTAACTTTAATATTTAGTGATTTATTAAGAACTAGCAGATGCGCTCCTAGCATCTAGGAGTCCTTATTCAAATAAGTGAGGAAAGTAAGAATATAGACTAAAACCAAACTAAGATATAAAAACAAAACCATCCAGGGACCTATAAGAAGCTTGCCTAAAATGGATAACTCAACCGGTTTATTGATTATCAAAATCTATAGCTACAGACAAAAAAACTCTATTACTTTATTTAATTGAAGCCAGCGTCCCTAGCATCTCGAGGCTCTGGATATAAAGATTGAAAAATAGCCTAAAACAACACCAAGACTCAAATATTTTACTCAAACTTTCAGACATAAAAAAAACTTGCGACTGTAGGATATTATTTAATTTCTGCAAAAAATAAATATCTACTTTCTAAGAGATTTATTTCTTTTTCAGGTTGACAGAAAATCGCGGTTAATGGCGGCAAATGCGGCCCTCAACTCGCCAACGGCGGCAGTCAAACTTTCCGCCACTCCTACAACCCCGGTCAACAAAACACCAACTCCCGCTATGCCCAGTCCGAGTTTGCTAACGGCCAAACCGTACACACCGACGGCCTCAAGATCGCCGTTTACCGGCAGCGGTCGGTCGTTGCCCGCCACGCCGAAGTC
>LS057234.1:0-11188 GCA_900241095.1 Acartia tonsa
TGTTTAATGGTATAGATTGTTCTTAACCTTTACCTTGTACGTATAGAAAACATTATTATTATAATTATATATTTTTTAAATTTTTGTCAGTTTGAGCCAAACAAAGCGTTTGATAACACACACCTTTACGGGATTTACTAGAAAATGACCTCTCTCTTTAACTCTTTATAGTCAAAAAAGAGGAAGAAATATTTATTTAATATTACATTTAATTACACAGACAAGCTTGACCCAAAGGTTGATTTCTTTTACTTTCTGATTGAATAATGGCCCAACACAATTTCCAACAAAACATATTTAATGATCTCTCTGCTTTTAGACAAAGACAAATAATAGTAAATGTTTGAGTAAAAAGTGTTGAACCTGGATTGTCTTGAGATCTACTCTTTAGCTCAAATAAAATTACATTTCTTTTACTTCCCTAACAAACATGTCAGACTTACCTTGTAATTCAATAATATCTAGATGCTATAATATATCAAAAATTTGATTTAATAGTCCCATGGAGACTAGGTAAAGCCTTTTTAAAGATTCTCAGTTTAAAATGATATGTATTATCTCCTAATTTTATGTGTGCTTAACGAATTGGACAATTTAGGTGAGAAATATGTATATGATACTGAAACTTTAAGCTATGATCTTTAGATTAATTATTAATTTATATTTCCATGGAATCTAGGTATTGGTATTGATTATGTTTTAGGTTACTTTCCAGAGGAGAGTTAAGTGAAATTAACGACCAACCTAAAAAATATTGGTGTTTTATAAAGCAAGAGGCTAAACTTAGCAGCAATACTTTATTTTAGTTAAAAGTGTGTACTATTCACAATTTTTAAAAACATTTACCGAATTGTTGAAATTGGGGTTATAAAATTCACATTTCATTGAATATTGAGATAGTACCCTATTTAACCATACCGTAACATGGAGTACAGAGATGAAAACCAATCACAAGATGAATTTATAGGAAAGAACAGGGTAATTTTTCAAGGAATCTGTCTTATGATTTTAAAACAGGAGTAGAACTCGAAAATTTGACATGACATTTGCTTTAATGGGGTAAAACGTGGGTTTATGAAAAAACGGTGGCCGAACTACAACTACCGCCGAAAACCGTCAAATATTTTTTGCCTTTACTCGCCAAATTACACAAACTTTTCTTCAAAATAAATTTCCCTTATATTTTCACAACACTTGTGATTTTTTGGTAGAGTTAGGACGTGTTTTAAATATTAAAATAAAAAAAATCACATGAAATACGACCAAATAAAGGGTCAATTTTATTTTTTAAAAATGTCTAAAATGACAAATCTATATTATACCCAAATAGAGCAACTGTTTTACAAAATTTAAGCATTCTATTCCTATTTTAAGGTCTTAGAACACATAACTTTACGGAAAATAAACAGAAAATAATGTCTCCCTTTATATTGCAGAATAGTTTTTTTTCTCCAAAAATATCATTTGGTTAATATTGGAATAAAACTTTAAAATCATGATTCATCATATCTGTTTTTATTTTTATAAGAAATAATGATTAGTCTGCCAAATTCTATGTAAAGTCTCTGAAAGTTACCCGTTTCAAATCTCAGCCATTGAAAATAATTGAGTCTTCGCACTTGATGCAAATTACTCTTCTTGTATTCCAAGTAGATATTCTGATGGTGTGTGTGTGGTTCCATTGTGTCACTATACTTAATTAAATTTCTTGACGCCCCCATCTGGAAAAAATATCATTCTTGTAGCGTAGTGAAATTATATGAATGTATGTACATATGGTAACTCAATCTTGGTTATGTTTTAGTGTATATATACATAAAATACACACATAATAATATATACAAACAGCGTGGCTGGAAATGTTTATAAACATACATGTACTAAAGCTATAAACATAATTGTCTGCTTTAACATTCATCAAATAAAGTGGCGGTTAAATTCTGTGTTCTTAGTTCTTTTTTTGCTTACTAATAAGTATTTTTTTAAATTTAAAGTTTATGGGAGGTGGGGGGTCAAAGCTAAAACTTAACGCTTTTACTACGATCCTTTGATTCAAACTAACAAGGTTCTTTTTTACACCAACATTAAATATCTAAAATAATACAAAAATCAAATTAATAAACATTTAGGTAGAATTTTAAAGTCTGAACTTTATTGAAATAATTCAAAATCTAAAAAGAAGTTTAAAAGTAAGTTGTGGAAAACAATATATCACGAAAAGAAAACTCCATTTACGTATTTTCATGAGAAAAAGAACATTTTCCTTTGAATAGTAGAAACTAATGGAATCAGAAATGACATGTCAAAAGGTCTGGAAATATTATTTCCGTATGTTTTACTCAATCTTTTTGTATTTTAGTCAACAAAAAATGTGTTGTGTCCAAACACACGTGACAATAAATCTTTTCAACAAATTGTTTGGGCAAAAGCAAGACTTGATAAAAATGCAACAAATTGTGAAATAAACCTTATAGGTATATTTACTTAACCTTATTCTACATCTCTATAATACACAAATCGTTTAAATAATTAAATTTTTCCCATGGCAATTATTTCCATGAGAAGCGTGGTTATCCCATAATATTATGTAGTATAGGTTTTATTGTCTGAAGCTAAAAATCTTGGACATTCCTGATTATAATTTATTGTGCATTTCAGCGAAGCTTCTGAATTGTCTTAAGGTAATATTGAGCTATTTCTCATAGATCCCCATCCGATCCCATACAGGCTAAAGCGAAACAACTAGTTATAAGCAAATTACCAATATTTTATATTGTAGAATAAAAGGGTTGCCTACTCCCTTACTTTGAGCTTCTATAGCATAGAAAGAACAAAATCTTAAACATTAAATCTATAAATGTTATCTTGACAATTTATTTGTAAAAGAAAAAGAACGCAGACAGACAGAATTAATACATTCAGTCCATGATGAACACGAACACTTTTTCAGGCTTTACAAATTATAGATAAATCTATAAATGAAAACATAAAATATCCAACCAATCTTTTTCTACGAGTAACAAACAGGTTTTTTGCGAGAAAAAAAATGAATAATAATAATAATACTCAATTTTATCATATATTTATGCAAAGCCATAAAAAAAATATTAAGATAAAATAAATCATATTTACCCCTGGACAGATATTGAGAAATGTATAATGGAAGAATATAATTCCTATCCTCCCATAGATTCCAAATAATTTATGCTTCTTTTTCCATTGATGACTAGTGGTGATACCTTTAGTAGGTGTGAGCAGACACAATAGATTATAAAAGGAGGGAGAAATAAAAAAATCGATTTTATACGTTCATCTTATAAATGGGGAAGTAGGTTGTGCTAAAATTCCGTAAAGGTGTGAGTTTTAATGCTTAAAAATGTAAAAGTAGTAGAACGATAAAATTTATGTTAACTTTATAAAAAAATTTTTTGGCTATAGTTCTTTTCAATAAGGAATACACATATTTAGTGAATATTATCGTTAAGCTTTAAAACTCACACCTATACGGGATTTTAGCAAAACCTACCTCCCCCTTTCTACCTTGCTTAGAAATTATCAATAGTTAATATTAGTCCATTTTTAAAGAAAATTATCCCCCTCATTATTTTTTACATAATCTGATATTTAAACTTTTTGTCAATTTTTTCAAATTTCTTGAAATTTTAACGGTTTAAAAGCAAAGTTGTAAAGTAATATGAAACAACTATGAGATAATGAAATAATACAAAATTTATAATGTCAAGTATTTTGGAACTATTATATCATGATCCACTGTAAATGCCATTTATCATGGAATCTCTTTTACTCTTAAGGCCGTTAAAATTCTACTGTGCGCAAGAGAAACCTATGATGAATACATATGTTTCATCTCTACACAAAAAGGAAAAAGAAAAAACTTTTTACAAATATTTAATCAGAAAAACATTGTAAAAATCTATATTTATGCAAAATTTTATAAAGGGACAAAAATCCCTGTTTTTTTAAAACCAATGAAAAGGTTTATTTCAAGTAATTCTTAGTAATTCTTAAAATAATGCAGAATCAAACATAATAGAATTGCTGATACTTCATGTAATGAATTACTGTAAATCAACAAGGATGACAACATCTATAAGTACCGAAGCTAAAAAATTATGAATGGATAATATCATTTAAAAAATTACTAGGTATAGAGCAGTGTCATACAATAATCATTAAACCTGATAAAATAGAGAAATCACGCAACCTTTAAATCACGAAAACTTAAAAAACTAGGAATCGATCTTGCACCTCAATTAATAGACAAATCTTAATGAAACTTGATTGAAATATGTAGGATATAAACATATTCAATCCCTGAAAACTTCAATTAGAGAAAATCACGAAAACCTAAAAATCTAGGAATCGATCTAGCACCCCAATTAATAGACAAATCTTAATAAAACTTAGTGAAAATATTTTCAATGTAAAATAAATTAATCTCTGATAACTTCAGCCTTCTTTCTTGAATAGGAATTGGGAAAATTATGGAAACTTGAAAATCTAGGAATCGATCTAGCACCCCAAGTAACAGACAGATGGATAAAACAATGTATAGACTAGATGGGCATATGTCATTGGAATCTTCACTAAAAATTTCAGTTGTCTATCTTAAATAGGAGCCGAGAAAAATACGTTTCCTCCATAGCGTTACGGACTGACTGACGGACAAAGATTATAGAGTAGCTTCGCTACTAACAAATAGGGGCAAGGGACGAAACAACTTATAGACAACGATAAATTCTTTTGTGATGTGATTTCCCCAAATATTTGACACGTTTTCTGATTTATCAGAATCTTTGAATTTAAACCATTACATTCGAATCCATTTTTAAATCTGAAAAAAATTTTAAAAAATAAACTGGTAATGTTCAAACATTCTAAAAAAAGAGTTAAAGAAAACTTTTTTTCACAAAAAATTTGTTTTTAATACAAAAGTAAATATGGGGGACATTTTACTTGCTAGTTTCCCGTAAAAGAAAGTGTTTTGAGTAGTGGAGGCAACCAGAATTGGAATCCGCCCAATTCTAATTGCGTATTCAGATTGTTAATTTTTATGACTTTTGTAGCACTAAAAAAGCACGTTAAAAAGTTTTTTTTATTTTATTTTCACAGTAGGTAGCTTTTCATGCTTATTTTAGGTTAGAAAAAGTTAAGTAAGGGTTATAAAATGGCCTCTGTAGGGGCTAGAACTTTTTATTTATAAAAAAACCTTTCAAAATATTGCTAGAATCCGCAAAATAAGGCCTTAATGAGGCCCAACGTGAATTTGTGTAAAAAAAAGGCGGCTAAATCGCCGCTCAAACCGATTTTTTTACTTTTCCTAGTCAAATTAGACACTTTGAATCATTTGAGGCAAACTTTTTTTTTAATTTCCCTTATTTTTTCACCTGATATGACGCTTTTTCGGCCTCGGCGGCGGTTTTGCCGCCGTTTCTTCACAGTTCTATATAGTACCTCATTAAAGCAAATACGATACCAAAATTCAGCGTTCTTCTCATTTTTAAAAGTCTTAGAACACATAATTTAAGGCAAACCAGCAATAAAAATATCCCACTTGAAAAAAAGCCAAATTAGGACGACATTTGAGAAACTTTAAATATATATCTAAACTAATTTCTATATTCAAAGAAATGAAAACCACAAAATCAGGATGGAATCTTTAAGGGTTAATCATCTTGTTCCTCCGGGTCTTGATTCAATAATGCCAGTTTTTCAGAGAACCTTTTTAAATGAGAGGCAGTTTGGATGCTTGACTCTTTCAACCAGGAAGAGATGGGTAGTTCACCTCGCTTTCCAACTTCACGACACAAGGCAAATGAAACAGTTATGAGCTTTTTGATTTTTTCCTTAATTTCAATATTCGAATTAAGGATATCATTCAGTGACATAAGAGTGGATTGCAAGCTCTTGCCCTTTCCTTGGAAGTGTTCAGAAAAGACTGCTTCGAAATGTAGGTTGTACAATTGTAGAAGACTGTTGAGATTCCAGTAGGTCTTTTGGTTTTTAGCAGGCTTAATCTTGACAACTTTCTCCCAATCATCTTTAAAGAAATTTTCAAATTCAGAAATGAACACAGATTCTAGAAGATCTCGAATCTGACCCCTAAACTCGATGAAAACAGCCATGTAGTTCATTTTTGGTACCTCCTGGTAAAATTGTTCCCTTCTCGTCAATTTTTCTAAACACGTTTTTTCGGCCACTTTAATTTTTCGCTCATTAGCAAGTTTGCGAACAGTACAATCTTCACTAACCACGTGACATTTTGAAAACTTCTGTGCAACAGAAATAAAATATTCTGCGCGCAATACAAGATTTTTTGATTCAACACAATCGCTTTCATCTTGTTCAAATATAGCCAAAGATTCAATATCCTTGACCAAGTCTAAAAGTAAAGGATCCATAAACATTTTTTCTTTTATCAAATTCTGAATTTCACACAAAACAAATTCAGGTAGAATAACAGAAATGGTTGGAAGCTTCAACATTTTCTGTATTATTCCTGTACAAGTCAAAATAGAACAAGTATCAAGAATACATGTAAACCGAGTGAGTTCCTCATTAATAAAACTAACTCTGTAATTCAGGCTCAGCTTAAATCCATAAGACTTTCTAAATCTATCCAGCAGTTTCACAGAATTTTCAAATTTGGGTTTTATAATGCAAATACCGTCTTTATTAAAATTTTCTTTATCAAATGCGTTATCTATCAAATGCTCACTTATGCCACTGTCATAAACGGGAACGGTTCTAGCTTTGGTTTCATTTTTGGTAGAAATAATGGGTGATTGATTGTCAGGTGTTTTAGAAAAGGGTTTTACTTTCTCTATTTGGTTCGAATTACTAGTCAAATTATCTGACAGAATAGTTCTATGACTTTGATGTGGAAATTCAGCGATATTTTTGATATTTGATTGGGGCATAACCGGTGTATTATGTAAAGGCTTCCTTTCATATAGTCCATTTACATTCACTAGATCATTTTCCAACTCACAAAATGTAGTTTCTAAGCACTCTGGGGTGCTTGCCACACTCGGTGTATTGTCGCTGTCTGGAACCTCAATGGGATTGTTTTGCAGCTGACTCTTGATGTAGAGTGCATAGTGTATATGTGAGGGATCAGGAGGATTATCTGTGCTCCAGAGTTCACTGTCTTCTTCGGGGGGCAACCTTGGCAAAATAATAATGGAGGGAGTTTTTTGTTTTTGTTTATTCTTTTAGGTCAGGTTAAATTATGTCATATATGTGAAACTATAAGCAAACACAATATCTATTGACCCCCCTAAACCCCCTCCACCACACATCTAAAAGAAATAATAAGTATATTATATATAGTATATAGTAAAAAAATACCTTATTTGCCAAATGTTTTGAAGGTCGCCTTCATATCTACTTTTCTTAACTTTAACATTTTTTCTAGATTCCATATTACGTGATATTCTTTCTGTTTTGGACTTGATCTGTAATGAAGTCTGATATTGTTTTACGGGACGTTTTCTTTGTGCCATTTCTTCAAGTCGCATCTTTCTTTTTTGAGCATCTAATGATTTTATCACAATTTTATCTATAAAATACTTTTAGAAAAATAATAGATGTATTATAATATCAACTATCGTGTCTGCTTTCTAATTAGGGCATTCTGTACGTATCACCAGCCGTCTAAGTATCATGGTTAAAAAAGTACTTACTTTGCGGCAATTTTCTTAGGTAACATACTTCTTTTTTTTATACTACTTTAATTATTTTATGCAACAAAAAATATCTATACCTTTATCGCATTTAAGGCTTTATTAATGTTATTATACGAATGAAGCTGTTTAAACATTTTTACTAAAAAGTAGTTTTTAAAATATATCTATTATTGTTCACTAATTGCTCTAGAGCAAATATTTACTTAACGTAATTTATATTTTTCCATTATTAATGGTAGTAAAATGCATTCTACAAACTAAAATTGCTTAGAACCTGAGACAAAAGAGTTATTAGGAGAATTTCGTAATTCATCTGTATCTTCTTCAACGTTTTCAGCGAAAGAAACTTCATTAGACTCATACATTCTATTAGCAATACTACAGTCATCTGCTTCGTCATTTTTTTCCTGTAGTGGATGTAAATCATTCTTGATTTGATCAGGTTCCTCTTGATCCTCGTAGTCAGAAAATATACAGTCGTCTCCAGGTGTTAGTTCCAAAAGAAATTCATCTGTTTCCTCACTCATTGTGGACTAGAAATAACAGATCTATAGTAGAGATACAGTTATTTAACCCTTTCTTCCTCTAGTGTTTTACTCTAATCTAGAAATAGTAAACTATTTAATATCTGAATATTGTGTGATATATATAAGTATAAAAAGGTGGTGTGAATTAGTCGCCAAATATTTTGGTGAGTGAAAGGTAAAATGTAGGGGGGGGGGTAATGCAACCATCTCGTAATCAATGTATAAATGGCACTTAGAATTCGAATTTCGACCTGAAATTTTGCATAAGTAATCCTTGATAGGTCTATTTTACCTAAATCGAACAAAAAGTTGGAAAAGTAGCGGCTAACGGCTGGCGGCTCAGCCATTAAGTCATTTTTTACTATATTCAAGGTAAATCCATCACGAAATCTATCTCCACATAATACACTTTTCCGCTCCAAAACGTTTTCAAACGGTTCTAGTCGGTAGTTGCTGGCACTAGAAATCTAATAAATGTTTTTTTTGTATCATTTTACATGATTTAAAGCAAAAATATATTTCAAAAAGTTGATTCCTACGTAATTTATGACATATTTGTCAAAAAAAAACGGCTAAACGGCTGAGTCGTTAGCCGTTACTATTTCAATTTTTTGTTCGATTTAGGGAAAATAGACCTACCAAGAATTACTCATGCAAAATTTCAGATCAACTTTCGAATAAAAGTGCCATTTATACATTGATTACAAGATGGTTGCATTAAACCTTATGATATTTTTTTACAAATGGTTCTTAACATCTTAAATCAGACAGTTTAAATATTTCCGATATGAAAGTTTTTAGATATATTGCCTTCAATAACAATTACAGCATAATAACCTCAGAGAAGTTACTGCCTGTATACTACATTCTCATCCACATTTTTAAATTCAAATTACTAATAACAATATCTCAATTTTATCATACCTTTTTATTACTTTACAGCTAAAATATAATTCTCCTTGTCATTTTACAAACAAATCTGAAAATTTAAAGAGAAAGGTAAGTATATATAGGTTTCCTCCACATCTAGGTAAACGGAATAACGTATTAAGCTTCCGTTTTTTATATGATTTCCGACACAGCATTTACTTTCTGTAAAAAAGATGAGCTATTGATTTTTCTTTTTAAGCCTATCCACTTCAGACATGGCCTTTAAGATTCAATAGAATAAAGTGAATAATTATGACTGCCGATTTGACCAGGCATTCAAACCAGCGAATAGAAGCTTGTTGGCCACAAAGCGCGTCCACTGTACTGGTGTAGACATTAGACAACCAACCCTTATGTTCAAAGAACATTTTGTGAAAATCAGAACAAGGTATTATATAGCAGGACAGCAGATAAAAAGAGAGATGGCCGTTGTGAAACTTCTTGAAACTCAAACTAAAAGACAAACAAACTCAACTAAAAGAGTGACTGCAATGAAAATTTGGCATGGCAGTCGCTATATTAAGGTACAATCTGGAACTGTGAAGAAACAGTTGTGAAACCGCCGCTTTCGCTAAAAACCGTCATTTTCTTCCAGCCCAATTTGTTTACCTTTTCTCACCCAATTACACAATTTAAATCATGTGAGACAAGCTTATTTTTTGTCTTCATAAAATCTCCCTCATATTTTTATTTGACAGAAATAATATCTGTTAAGTGAAAATATAGGTAAATAATTATGAAAAAAAGTTTGTCTCAGATGATTAAAAAATGTTAATTGGCAAGACAAAAAATTCGGCGGAAAGCGGCGGTTTCTTGGCAAAAGCGGGGGGTTTCGCTGCCGTTTCTTCACAGAGTCACATTGTACTTCTTTGGAGCAACTGCCTGGCCAAATTTCAGTGCCGTAACTTTTAGTTTAGTTCAGTTTCTTTGACTTTTTGTTTCAAAAAGTGTCTCACACGCCTCACCCCTTTTTATCATCTTTTGTTGTAAACCCATTTGCGTTATTAAAACAGGTAAAGTCGCAGGTTTAAAAAAACTCGTGTTTTTATGTTTTCAGGAAAATTTTTAAAGAATACTCATTAGTAATTTGACATCAGCTTGACTTTATAATAACGTTTAATAGAATTTCTTCTACTACTAAAATATTAAGAATCTATTACTAAACATCTCCTACAAAACTCACTTGGTGCGTCAGTCATAAAGTTTTTAAAAGCAGAAATGTATTATTTCTAATCACTACCATGGGAAGGATGAATGTTTTTTGCTTAAGGGAAAAAAGGATGCAGCGACTTTATCATCATTATATTATAGACAGATGGCTGATATTAATACTTTCGCTGGTCAATTTAGATCTACTCTAATATCAATGGTCAGTTGGTCTGTCTGTACTGACTTTGAGACATATCTTTTTCTTTATTTAAATGTGTTTATCAGCTTCTTAAAATTTTAGAAAATTCTACTAACCATTATCTACTCTAATACTCATTTGATCTGTCGTTTTGTCTGTAATATTTTTCTCTCATAAGTTAGCATTAATTTTTCAATAAGGTATGTTAATTAAAATACAACAATATAAATATATATTTTTTTTAATTCACATCAATATTATAAATATAAACAGTTACATACACAACCATTGACTTCAGTGTGCAATTTTTTTTATCACAGTGCTTTAACATTTAGGTATCTCTTTAAATAAAGGAAAGGCCACATGCATTTATGTAATATAACCATGAAAAGAAAGCAATGTACAGATGTTTTAATAGCTTGGATTTAATACAATAAGCATATGTATTAAAATAATGGAATATATCAAATTCCAAATACCAGTTTTTTTGCAAAATTTGCAACCGCCGAAAACCGCCGAGAAAAGGCAAAACAAATTTCGGCGGGAAACGGCGGGTTTTCGGCGGTTGCGCCGCCGTTTCTTCACAGTTCCATATTTTACCCCTATAAAGCAACTGTCATGCAAAATCTCAGACCTGTAACTCTTTTTTTAGTTGAGTTCCTTTGTTGACTTTT
>LS057235.1:0-11180 GCA_900241095.1 Acartia tonsa
CAAGTTACTACAAAAAATATAAATATTCAGTTAAACTTCAATGTTTATAACCAGAAAATCGAGGAAGGAAGCCAATTTTTGGGGGTAAAAAGTCCATTTTTGGAAGGAAAATTCCAATTTTTGTGTGTACACGTGTACATTTTTAAAAAAATGTTGAAAATGCGTACATCCTCGCCGGTTTTGCCCAATGTGTACATTTGTCAAAAATCAGGTCAAAAATGCGTACATTACGCACAAAATGCGTACATCTGGCACCGTTGATAATGACCCATGCAAAATATTTTTTCTGTAATTTTTTAAAATTAAGTTTTTAAAATTTGCAATACCAAGGTCGTACAATCAAATATTTAGTTATCTGTTAGGTGTTACCTTACTCATGGACGATTGAGCACATTACACTGCTTATGTTCAAGGTGGCGTGAAGAGGACTTGTACCCGTAGAGTCGCATAGCCCCCAAGAGGACATGTATTAAAAATCCCTCGCAGTTTTTTTTGTGTGGGCTGTATCAAATGCATTACCGACAAACCATAAAACTATAATTTAGCATTGCAAAAAGAAAGAAAACAAGAAAAGTTTGAACTACAAAATTTATATTTTTACAAAAATCACAAAATAATCTAAAGAACACAATGTAAAAAATAATAATAATAAGGCTGGCACATAAATTAATAATCAGTTCAAGATTTATTAATAATAAACATTATTTTGATTTATATATAAGCTGCAAAATTATTATATTTGGCTTATTTTTTGAAAAATTATTTTTGTGTTTGATATGACTAGTGACTATATATAACATAAATTAAATATAAATGAAGGATGTTATTATAAGACGAGAAAAATGCCAAAAATATGTAATGCCCTTTATCCCAATGTTGTGTCAAAAAAAAACACAAACAAGATAAAAAAAATTATTTTTGATATTATTTTAGAGATAATATTCGTTGTTAAAGCTCAAAAACTCGTAAAAAAGTTTTTTTTATATTGGTATTTCTTTTCATATTAAAGCTCTAAGACCATGCAGTTGTGGGCAGAATATCCTATTTTGCAATTGTAACACTTAAGCCACCCCTTTCCTCGTAAAAAAAGATTTTGTGATTCTGTTAGGAAAAGTGCCAGAAGAATTTAAAATTTAGGTGTAGGGAGGAGGTATGAGTGTCCCAAATGCAAAAGAAAGGATTCTATCCAGTTTTGTTAAGAGTTATAGGTTCACATATAAAGAAATAGATTTTTATATTAATTTTTATATATAAAACCATATAGCTCTAATAATGCCGATAGTATTTACAATAATATACATTATTACATATTATAAATCATACATAGTATTGCATTAGGTTCTAATATAATTCATTTTAAATAATAGTCAAATAATTTAACTGTTAGAAAACAAAAATAAAATGCTTGGTATAAATTAATGAGAATTGATTTTATTTGGTATTGGAAAATTTACAAATATTTTTTAGGAAAATATGAAAAAGTTGAAATTTCTGGGTTTTTTTTTGTACATTTTCTTTGTTTAAATTCAATATTCAGTCGTTTATAAATTTAGTTACAAATTATACATAATTCTATACAGGTGGAAACTTTACAAAAATGAGTTTCAAAAAAATGTAAGTACATTTTTTGAAACTTTCAACAAAATGGCACCAATTGTTCAGCATTCACAGAGAACAGTTTTCCTTACAAAAATGATTGTCAGGTTAACAACTCTTATTTTTACATGATAAAAATATATAGGAACATGCTTTTGTACAAAAATTTTAACAAGGCACATAAAGGTTTACCAATGATCACATAATTGTAATATTTACATATTTTTAGAGACTAATTTCAATTTTTATACATCTTTGATTTGTTGAAAGCCTTGTTTGTGGCATAATTTGGGTTTTTAAAGACCATTAACGGAGAAAATAACAAAATAAATTTTAGTTTTTAAAATATTATATAATGGCCCACTTAGATATGTCGGTAAAGAATATTACATAAATTACAATTAGTTGATACATACATAATTATTAAATATATAACGTTTTATTATTCTATTCTATAGTTGAGGTCAGTGCATGAGACCTGGAAATGGAGAAATTGACGGCATGGATGGTACTGAAGTAGGGGCCAACGGACTGCTTGCTCCATGCAGCGGACTGCTGGAGGTTAACAGAGGACTGCTGGAGGTTACCATAGGACTAGACGTTGTCAGAGCAGCCGTGGTCTTGTTCATACACTTTTCCATGTGTCCTTTCAGGACATCCCTACGTTTGAACTTCCTACCGCAAAGCCTGCAAGGATACGAGGCTGTTATGCCGCACTCATACCTCTGATGGCGGACCAGGGTGGCCTGGTGCAGGTAGGAGCGGCCACACCGCTGGCAGGCGTACTTGTTCGTCACCGGATCCTTGCCGTCCTGGCCTGGTGTGCCACCGGCCATCAGGCTGTTATTGCCCATGCCGGATTTATCCGCGGATATGTCCAGCCGGAGTGAGCTTAGGGAGTTGTCCAGCGATGGAAAGGTTGGTCCCACACCATCTGATAATTGAAAATAATTTAATTATTAAGAAGACTAGGTAAATATCATCTATAAACATAACAATTAACTGACTAGTTCTATTTAAATCACTAAGGTTACGATTTTCAACAAGCATTGCATTTTGAGCAAATAAATAATAATTATGAGCAAATTAATTTACAATTTCTTGAGCATCTAATTTCTAAATTGAGCAATAAATTATCTTAAACAGTATTAACAAGAGGACTAGAGTTGGAGGTGTGATTAGTCATTGTGTTGGGTAATATCACGTTGTGAATCTTTTTCATATGGACCTTCAGGTGGTCCGTCCGCTTAAATATTTGGCCGCAAGTTTTACACGGATGAGGTACGAATCTGCCCTGATGTTGGTGGCGTACGTGCCGTAACAGTGTACACTTAAGGTTAAAAACGCGCGCACACATAGCGCACTGAAATTTTGTGCCCTCAGGCGTTTGACACATTGTAAATACAGAATCCGTGTTAGTTATCCGCTTCAGCCGTGTCGGCGAGGCCAACTCTCCGCCACCGCCGTGACTGTTCGGGCTGTGACTGATGTTGTTGTTGTTGTTAGTTGGACCCGTGGGCGTCAAGCTCACGCCCCCGCCGCTGACCGACAGTATGTGTAGCGGGGGAGGAGAGATATTGTGTCCCCCTGGGGCGGGGGCTGGCCAGCCCCTTCCCTCTGGGCCAACGCTGCTCCCATCTGAAACAAGAGAGGATCTTGTCACAGTCTTTTTTTTGGATATCATGGCAAATTGTTTTACTTTTTGCTGGTGGCGGGAGATTGTGTAAAACTAATATTTTTTTCTCAAAAATGTAACCCCGCAAAAAAATGTTTTGAAAGTGAAAAAAAGTGACAATTTCCTCTCTTGTCTCAGGAGCAACTTTAGGGGTTTTCCTATAAACCATGTTATCAAATTAATCAGGAAAATAGAAAAAAAATATGTAGCAAAATTATTTTTTAAAAATATGATTACTTTGAAAACATAGTTTTACCTCTCCCCCGCCAATTTTAAAGAAATGATTATTTGGACGCAGTATAAAAAGTTAATTTTATGTATAATACATTTTTAAAAAATCTCTTTACAGTGTTAGTTTGAAAGAGATTAAATGGCTGGGGGAGAAATTTCTCCTTAATTTTTTTTTGCAACTGCAATCAAATAATCATTTCCAAAAGCTGTCTTGTTTGTATAAAAGCATGAAAAAATATGATATTGTAAAGCAGAAAAAATATTGAAAAGACTGTTCACTGTTAGATCCAACTCTTGTCTCAGATTGTGTGGACCACAGATTATTATTTAAAAGGGGACCATTCACGAACAAAAACTATTCATGAAAAGTCCCCTTTATAAAAGTATATTTTTTTCTAAAATATACTTAGTTCTATTGCAAACAACTAACAACAACAAAAAACATCAACAAAACATCAAAGCAGATTCGTATAATTTTATTAAAAGAATGTTAAATAGATGAGATTTTGTTAAAAAAATTTATTTCTATGTAAAAGATTCACACATGAGTTAGTAATTTTGAGCCATTCTTAAAAATCACGAAACCTTACACAGCCCAGACAAAAAAATGCAAGAAAGAATTTATTTTTAGAAAATGTCCTAGACAAGTTCAAACAAATTGAGCACAAAAATATTAAAAAATCTTAACTAATTTAAAATTCAACTGTACAGAAAAATGCATTTCTTACACTTTAGTAAGATATAAGAAAAAAAAGATGTCAAATATTTTTGTAATGACTTAGAAACCTCTCCCTAATGCTTAAAAATGGGCAGCTTGTCTGTGTAATGAAATTTTCTTTAAAAATTCAGGAAATTTAAAAGTGAACTTAAATCACATTCAGCTTTGACTGCTACAGGTCTTTGACTGGGACCTTTTTAAGAAATTTTAATAGTTAGAATCATGATGTAAAACATAACTGTTTAATGGGAGAAAATAACCCAAAAATTCACATGAATCAAATCAATTAAAATTACTTAATTTCTGTACCTATTCATGTTTGTACTCGGAGGTTTGTTTTATTAGTAAGATGCACACAAAAACAAAAACACATGGACATTAAGATTTAAAAATTCAAGTAGAAATCAGCTTTAGAGACAAATACTTTTATAAACTTTTAGGGAAAAAAAGATAATGCGGGTAGAAAATAAATTAAATCTGGGAGTAAATATTTGTCTGCAAAGGTTAATTAATACTATATTTTCAAAACTTTATGCTTGTCTTTAAAAAATTCTGGGACCATGGAAAGAAAACAAAGTAGCGGGTTTCGTCGTTTTTATACTTAAGCTTTTTATTTTAGGTGAGTTTAGGTAAATCTTAATGATTTCCTCGCTGGGTTAGAGGCTAGAGCCCCTTGCATTTGGTAGAAATAGAGGAAAAGCTACCGTGAAAGTACGGAGAAACCCGCTACTTCATTTTCTTCCATGATCAGAAGTCTGAACAGGTATATGGATATGAATTTTCTACCTGTAATTGAATCCTCATCTTCGTTTGCTCCCATCTCCTCGCCTGTCCAGGGGTTGATAAATCCAATTGCTGGCACTAAAAAAGGAATATAAAATCAATGCTCTTCGGCAGATCTACTTTAAATTCATAATTTATGCAACTTGTCGACTCGCGAGTCTACAGTGATAGAACAATAAAAGATTGTTTAAAATTCTTCAACTTCAGAGAAGATAAGAGTTTGATAACAAGATTTTTTTTGTCCACCCCACCCCCTCTACCTCCCATATAATTTACCTTATAAGAAACATAATTTAAAGCATATAGCAATTGCATTTTGATAGGACATCAAGTGCAAAAACATACCTGCTCTTTCAGCAAGCTCCTTATTGCTCATAGCCTCCTCCTCACTGTCCATTCCATTCTCCTTATCAGCAATGTCATCATCATCGCCGTTCTTTGTGTTGTCCGGATCCTCGTCAATCTTCAGCACGTCAGAATCAGATTCATAGTTATTGTTTGGCGCGGCCAGCAGAGAGTTTCCTGAGCTCATGATGTTCTGCGATTTGGGAGTCACTTTCGAGTTTTTGGACAGCAAGTCTTTTTTCACAGAAAGACCTTCACTTTTTGTCTCGCCTGCCTTCATGGGAGATTGGTTCACTTTTTTGCGCTTGGTAGGAGGTGGGTGTTGTGCGACCTGTCTGGCGGCGAAGGCAAGATGTTCGTGCAGGTCAAACATGCCGGGCATGGCTGTTACTGGTGTGTCTACCATGTGCGCCAGCCTGGCCGCCAGAATACCTCCAGAAATTGAATCCACCATGTTGTTATTTTTCTTTCGACCATTTTCTGTTTTGAAAGAATTTAGGGGTGGAGGAATATTGGGGATGTTTAGAGGTGGCGGGGAAGAGTGCATTTCTGCGACCCGTTCCAGCTTCTGTTTGCTGGCACCCTCGGCAAGTCCGCGTACCTGTAAAGTCTCGGCCGTCTGGATGAATGATGACAGCATGTGCTGGGGTACATTGGCCTCTCCCTTGTACATGTACTCTATCAAGGATTTCAGGTTGTCAAAGTCGACTCCGTTCAGGACAACAACAGGATGCTTGTCCAACATGTACGTAGATTTGAACAGGGACTAAAAATAAATCAAAATTACATTAGGTCTTATAAATATCAGCCTTTTAGAAATAAAAAAACACGAAACCTAAGTTTAGTTTGTATCAAAATAGAAAACGATATTTCATGAAAAGGAAGAAAATCTAGAAGTCGCGCAATTTGAAGTTTTTTTTAATGAAGGATTTCCTGTACATAATATTTTTGTTTGTACAAAATTAAAAGCGGCCCAGTGAAAAGGAGAGAAGGAAAGAAAAGGGGAGTGGGGTAGAGAAAGGAACATATTTATCATTCTGTAGAGGCCGCGCAACCCCGGCCCGGTCAACTAGGTTCAACTGGTAGAATAATAAACAAAAGTGGAAGGTGTACTTGGCATTTTTGTAACGGGAAGGGACTGGATTAGATAAGAAGGGGAGTGAATGAAAATTCTCAATTTTTCTATAAATACAAAAGTAGGGAAAGTCAGTAAATGAGGGGCGCGGAGGTCCCTAACCTGGTTGAGAAAGGAGCTGTTTTGTGTGGCATAAGCAAAATTAAATTCTACCTAAAGTTGCGCCGGAAAATACTCATTAGTCAGTCCTCTCTTTCCCTCCTATCTATCTATTCTTTCTTATGCTTTCCCCATTCATGTCTCCGATGTATACTCTGGGAGGAGACGCGCTCTCAAGCGTTTCAACTTAAAATTGCGTACATCTACCTATCTAGCTTTATCTTACAATTTCCCCCCTCTCACAACCTTAAGGTTTTGTATTAAAGGGTGTACCTTCCAAGAAAATGAAAATAAATCCTTTTTTAAAAAGAATGCTTTAAAAAAAGTTAAATAACTTATAATAAATACATTTTAAGATTTATTATTAAAATCATTTTGTCTAAATATTAAGCCCTGGTTTTAAAGTTGAGATTATAAGAAACTAGCATGAGTTGCATCTTGTCTGAGCCTCCTTTACCCCACTTCCCCCACTTTATTTGCCTGCTCCCATACCTTATCCATTTCCTTCCCACATGGGAGAGTTGCCCTCTCTAGGTTGTCACCCCCTAGGGACCACGAATATCTTCCCCTTTGACTTGTCTATTCCCCATAAATTGCTGCAGACATTATTACCCCCCACGCTCTTTTATCATCTCAAAGGCCAGGTACCTTTTTCTTGATATTTTACATTCCCCATGAAAAGGCAGCAAGGTGTACCAGGTATCCAATCCATGCAACAGGCCAGCCAGCCTGGCAGCTGCTCTAGGTTGATGTGTCCGCCAATACATACAACACAAGGCACATAAACCTGCTTTCCTTTTCTTATAGCCCCCCTCCCCTCCTCCTAAGAAACCTATTATATAAAATACCCATCTAGGCTAGGCATACTTGTAGCTGGGCTGGTCACAAGGTTTATATCCAGGTCAAACTAGATTCATGGATCTTTACAATTTCTTACTACCTTTTCTTTACATGTATAAAATTACAAGAAGAGAGATAAAAAGCTAGACATAATTTCCCATGAATCATGGTACAGTTTTAAAAATTTATGTTGGCATAATTTCAGCTGTAATCTACTTATTGCTTGCAGAGGAAAGATAAGATTTAAACTTAAGTAGAGCCAATATTTGTAGAAAACAAATAAGGTTAATGACGCAGGTTTACAAAAATTTGATCCAAGGTTTAATTTTAATTTTATGCCACACTTTTTTTAATAAGGTTTTAAAGTTTAGATTTAGACAGTTTTTGGTCTTCAAAAATGTAGTTATTTTTTTTATATTGAACTGTCCCGTATTTTTTCGGTTTTACTTTAAATATTGTTGGAAAATGGAGGAAATGTTGAAAATGGTTAATTTGGTGTTTAGCAAGAATTTTTGAAGTGATTTGAAAAGTGGCAATTACCCCCTCCCCCCATTTATTAATCTTGCATATGTGCTACAAGGAGAGTTTTGTATAAGAATAATAGAAATCTATCCCAATCTAAAATTGATGTATGTGAAATCTAAACACAGAGTATGGGAAATATTGACTCTACATCAAAATCTGATGGTTATTACACAACCCTTATCTAGTTTTCAGCAAAGGGGAATATTTAATACAATAATGTATTAGTTGGGGGAAGATCTACATAATTTTTCAAATTTTCCTATAAACTGGCTCAAATAAAATATAAACTAAATTTAAAAATATAAGAACCAGGAAATAAAGAAGGCGATAAAAAAAATTTCGTATCAATTGGGGGAGGATAAGGGATTATGACCCCGATTAATGAGACACGGCCAAAATAAGAGCAAGGAAATAGGGGCTATTATTGTCTTCATTCTAATTGGTATTAATCCTATAACTTTATGACCATGTGAAAATTATACATTTTAAGTAGCTTAGTCATAAAAATTAAAATAGTAGCTACAGGAAAGTAAATTCACCCCTCCACTTTCTTTTCTTGCTACTACTAAAACAAAGATTTCCCTGGAATTTACTGCAATGAAGAACCATATCGTTCCACCAATTAGTGACGCCTTAAACTAAAGACACATAGACAGATTTCCTGTTACTTATATATAAATTTGAATCAAATATTAATCCTATTGAACCTGTTACATAAAATGGATTTAATAAAATTTTCTTATCTCTCTGCTGAGGCAAATGAAAAGTAGCGAGGTGTTAGGATTGTGGTCTTTGAACCTTATTCATTCTATTTACATTTTAAAATCAAAATAATAAAATTTCCATTTATGATTTTCAATCCTCTAATAAAATGTCTGTTTATAAAAGATCTCCAAAGTTGTATGTTCTAGTGAGTTTTTACTTTTCCAAAAGTTTCATATGAGTCTATGGTATGCTCCCCCCACCAAAGGGGATAATTAAAATAACCCTTGTTAAATACATATGTAGATCGTTAAAAAAAAACTAGAACGCGGGTTCAATCCTTATTTATTTTAATGCCAATTTGATAAGGTTTTGTTTACTTTAGAAAAGTACGTGTATCATGTATGCAACTTAGCTCAACTTTAAAATATGGCTTATGCGTGTTTACAACTATGCTTTGAATTTTAGGGGATATTTCTATAAAAAAGATTTTATTAACATAAGTAAAATATTTATGACAATATACTTAAATACTTCTTATTGACCTCTTATTTTAGACTTACGGAAAAATATAATTTTATCAATTTATTTTAAGACCAACCCTATTTTAACCATTTAAACTTAGCAAAGATATCAAATTTCTAGCCGTGTCAATTAACATGAGATAGGGTCAGTCAAAATGGTAATTCTTCTAAAAAATATCACCATCATGCTAATCCATTCCCAATAATTTAGCATATTTATGCTAATATTTTATTAAACTAGGTTAGGTATAGAAAAATAGCCGAAAACCGGCCAAAGACCTAATGTTAGTAAAATACAGTTGCCTTAAAGCTCCCGTGAGCTATGGAACTGAAAATGAAAATATTTAATCGGTTCAGTAGTGCGCGAGATCTTGAGCAACATGCAAAAATTTTATTTAATAAAAGAATACCATACTAATAAAAACTTTCTCTTGGTCGGAAGCAAAGACGGAAGTATATAAAGCTGTATAAAAATATGAAAATACCAAAAGTACTTCCTATTTCCTATATTATGACAATAATAAAATAACTTTCTCTCTGTATATATATGATGCTAGCTAGCTACAGGTTGTGGAATTTAGATAAAATTATTTGTCCAGGAAGCGGATACATATTTTCAATTCAAGGACATTTTGTTCTATTTTCATAATATCATCTAAAGGATTATATTTTTATATCCAATGTTTTAAATATAACATACAAACATGCGATATTAAACTCAATATGTGTGAGTGTATTTCATAGATTTATGCTAGTTAAAAAAAATTCCCAATTTTACCAAATTATTGATTTGTCTTTAATGTGTAAAAGTGTTGCTGTTACATGAAATAGATCACAAGCAGGGAAATAGGAATAGGTTAATGGTGGATTAATCCCCAACCCCATCATTATTATAATAAAATATTAATTCTCATTAAAAGACTAGACTATTATAAATACTTTAGAAAATGTTTCTTAGTTAAATCCAATCCTAGAACCCCCCACTCCCAAGAATTTAAAGCTAACAAATGGTAGGACAAGTTTATAAGACTTTTTGTACAATACATTGTCTCCTTTGATCATAAGAGAAACAAAAAGTTGATATAAATGTAACTTACCCTAAAGTAGGGAGAACAGGCGGAGAGAATAATCCTATGGGCTCTGATGAGCTGACCCTCCGCGGACAGAGTCACATCCACCAGGCTCTCCTCCTCCAGCAGGGTGTCCATCACGTTGATGATGGTCGTCTGGTGGTTGTTCCATTTCAGGCAGTACTCCTGCGACATCTGCGAGGTCGGGGAGCTCGACATCCTGGGCTCTGCCTCCCCCTCTTCCGGTTGGCTTGTGGCGCACAGGATAGGTTAGTTGTCACGTGTGGGGCAAAGTTTCTTTTGTGTAAATTTTTGAGCATCAAAGTGTAATTTTATGCGAGGGCTTTGTTTGTTATTTTGTTACAGCCGCGCCTGGACCAGCGATGAGAGATAGTATCTGAAAATATTTGAAGCATTAAAATGTTGTAAAGGATCATTTATATACAATGCAAGGATCTAAATGGATAAAACAATGTCAGATAAAATGATTTACATCCGCAATTATGATACGCAAAATTTTTCCTTCTGAAGATAACAATTAGTTACCGAAACGTTTTTACATTCAACTTTTTAAACCAACCAATCAAAATTAAAAAAAAAGACCCCAGGGTTATTAATCGAATAAGTAAACAACTTTTGGGACTAGTGTAATAAACAGCCCAATGTCCCCTCCCTCCCTGCTTTCAATATACAGATGCTCTAAATCTTTAAATATAAAGATTTTTTTGTAGGAAATAAAAGAGGGGGGAAAGTTGAAATGATAACCAAAATTTAAACACCTGGCTTTCTCATCCTTCCTCCACCCCTTTTTTAAAGTCATATTCACACCTTCTAACCCCCTTCCCTCCCCCCCCCTCACATTCCTGTCTATTAAACAATATTCATTTATTTATCTCTCTTTCCCCCCCTCATACCCTCTCCCATGTATATACTTAAT
>LS057236.1:0-11179 GCA_900241095.1 Acartia tonsa
AGTATATTCAATTTAAAGTTTAGGGCTAAAGGAATTTTTACAGATGGTTGAAAGTTGAAAAATTTAGATAGAAAGAGAGATATATCAATTGAGTTCTATCAGTTCACAATCTGAATAAAAGATCAAATGATTCATTGTTAGATAAATCACTATAATTATTAAAAATGAATTACTAGATTCATTAATAGATCAGTAATGGATTTATTGACAGATTAATAGACTAATAATATATTAGGTATTTGATCAATTAATAGATGGATATTTAATTCATAGATGAATAGATTTATATAACACTTACCCTATCTGGGATAGTACAAACAGAATCATTTAAAGCAGAACACCCAAAAAACTCCAATTCAGAACCATTTCTCCTGAAACAGTAATTCATAATATAAAATAAAATAATGTTCATTAAGATCTTACAATATTTTTCTTTACAGTACCCCTTGAATTGAAAAGTTATTAAATGGATAAATTTGTATTGCAACTAAAGCATACACACTCAAATATGAAGGTAAAGCCATTACTAAGAACATAAACTATAATAAAATAACACTACAGTAGAAGGTTAACATTATCTGTGATTCTACAGTCATATTATGGTATAAAACATCTATAATAACCACTATTAAAAATTGCATTCCAATGAATGCAATTTTTGCAATACTAGAATCAAACACAATAGTAATGTATGAAATAAATGGATGAATACTTCAGAAATAGATATGACAAATTTTAGAACTGAAAATATTTTGGTTTGATAAGATTATGCACTTCCTAAATATTAATAGAAACTATTTGTTTCTTAGATTATTTGAAAATAATATTTTTTTAAATAATTGAATAAAGAATTATTGAGATTATTTTTAGATTATTAGCCTTAATTATTCATCCATGGGTGTGTTTTTTATTTTACCTGACTTCACTCCAGATTTGGGTACAGAAATTAGGCTGAGATAGACACCATTCAAAGCATGAGGCCCAATCACACATATCTAGATAAATATTTAGATAGATAGATAGATTGATTGAAGAATAGTTAGAAATGTAGATTGCTAGATTTGGTTAAAAAAAATTAGGTTGGGATAGACGACATTCAAAACAAAAGGCCCAATCACACATATCTAGATAGATAGATACAGATTGATAGGTAGTTAGCTAGTTAGATAGATAGACATATAGCTAGCTAGATAGATAGATAGATTGAATGCTAGATTTGGGTACAGAAATTAGGATGGGATAGACACCTAGATATTTCTAAAATATTTTTGAATATCTATCTATTTTATACATACATTATCTACCTATCAATCCATATGGGTGCCAAATGCATTGTTAAACTGTCTTTGATAACTTGCAGACTATTCCTATAGTTGTTAAATATCAGGGTATGACAGTATAACTATTACTCAGTAAATACTGTTATTGTGAAGTTACACTAAAGGCAATTCTTGACTATAGAAACAACTTGGTTGATTTTCCTTTCTTATATCAATACAGAGGAAGGAAACCAACATGGATGTCAATTTTCTTAACCTTACACATTTTTTTATACATTTTTTGCTAGAACTGTCAAATTTATCTACAACCATGATAAATCCTGTAACTAGTTGGTACAAATTGCAACTATGTCAATAAATAATAATGTAGTTATGTTCTAGGACTCATGTTTAAATGCAATTTAAAATAGTCTAGACATCTACTAAACATTTTAATGAACAAAATGTTATTTGTAGTAGAGTTGCAATGCTCTTCATATAAAATATCTTGGGAATGAACAATGATTATCTCTGCTTGTTTTTGTCATGATATATCATATGAAAGTGAATTATAAATCAATGTTTGGTTCCAAATGCTTTTCATTGAACATGTTTTACAGAAAATTGTAAAAATAACTTTTAAAAAAATCTATCCAATTAATCCAGAAGGACTGTTCATAATATATATCTATCTATACCTGTATGTACTCTCTCTAGAGTTGTACAGGTGACAGGACTGTCCATAAGGCCAGACTGCAGTTCCCTTTTGGCTGGCATGTACACTAAACAAAGAAAATTTGAAGAATTTTGTTTTTAGAACTAATATGTAATATATCTAAAACATGTATATCATCAATTGATAAAGTATCTATATCCATCCAACCATCTCTTCATCCATCTTACTATCCATCTATCTACACATCCATCAATATAGCTATCCATCTATATAGAAATGTGTCAAACAATCTATCTATCTATGTTCCCCATGACTGATTATGTGAGACTTGGTTTGTTTATCAAATAGAATTATCTATCCATCCATCCATCTATTTATCTATCCAAATCCATCAATCTATCTATGTTCCCCATGACTGATTATGTGAGACTTGGTATGTTTATCAAATTGTATTATCAATCTATCCATCCATCTATCTCTATCTATCCATCCATCCATCTATTTATCTACCAATAAATATATCAATCAATCTATTTATCTATGTTCCCCATGACTGATTATGTGAGATTTGGTATGTTTATCAAATTGTATTCTCCATCCATCCATCTATCTATCCATCTATCAATCCATATTCATTAATCTATCTATCTATGTTCCCCATGACTGATTATGTGAGACTTGGTATGTTTATCAAATTGTCAGAAACTTTATTTCATTGTTTTATGTTTCCACAAATGATCAATTCGTCATAAATATTCATATAAATTACACTAGTACCCAAAGTTTTATAAAATTATCTTACTCATTTTCTTAAAAGCTCATGTCTATCAATTTATCGTCTATTGTATTATCCCTTAACACCCCTGTACATAGTAAAATTAAGTGTAATTTCTTGCATTTTACATTTCAATTAGTTTATCAGTAGGTATATATGAAATTGGTAATTGGTTGTTGTCCCCAAAGTTAGTTATGATAAGTATTTCTTATTCGTTGGCTTAACAACTTTGGGGACTTTAATTGAATTTTGATTGTTTAACAATTAATTGTAATTATGAATAATTTTGTGCATTATTATGAGGAATGTAAATCAATTTATCGGCCATTGTCTTATCCGTTTAGATCCATGCCTTTTACTAAATAATCATAAAGTAAACTTTAATTATTTAGGCCATTTATTTGATCTTCAATATTTCTATTCTTAATATTTAGTTGTTATGAATGACACACATTGTTTTTATCTTTGGTTTATAGGATTTGCCCAAAGTTTTTGCTTAAGAAATGTATTTTTCATGTAAAAACATTTTATATTTTCACAAGAATTTAGCAGGGATCTAAAGGGATAAGACAAAGGCCGATAAATCAATGTATAATGTATATCCCCAATGAAGATACATAAAATTACCCCTTCTGTAGATTGCAGTTGAAACGTTTGGACACTTAATAAACAACCAATTAAAATTAAATAAGAGCCCCCAAAGTTTTTAAGTTAACAAACAAGAAAATGTTATTTAAAAACTTTGGGGACACGTGCAATAAATAGCCTAATGTCCCCTACCTCCCTGAGAGTTTGGACAAAAAGACAACAATATGAAATAATGAAAATAAGTTTCAAAAAGATTATCTGTAGAAAAACTGCATAAACAAGGGAAGGACAGATTTGGGCCTTTTTTTTGATTTAAACAGTGTTTGAGTTGCATGATAAAAAAGCTACCTATAAATGTTAATAATAACTACTTATACAGTCAATAGGATAACTTCATATTTTACAAAATTAGATGGAGCAGTCGTCGGGTGACTTGAATTTTAAAAATTATCTTATATGTATGCTCTGAAAAACAAAGGATGATGACATCCATAAATAACGAAGAAAAGAAGATCATGGAATGAACAAATGGACAAAAAGTGTAATATAGACCTGATGTTCAGGTCTCATAAAAGATATATGAAGAGAGAAGCTTACATAAATAAGGTTAATAAAAGCATAACTGAAAGAAAGATTTACAAAACAATGATGTCATAGGAATTTTCACTAAAAATTTTAGCTGTCTATCTTTGATAGAAGTTACGAACTGATGGACGGACATACAGACCCCAATTATGGAGTAGCTGCGCTACTAATGTAAACCCTACCTAACGCCGTAAGATAGACTAGAGAAACGCTGCTGAACACTGCAACCGCCATGCACAGACACAGGCCACAGCAGACAATCCGCTCTGGGCCCTCCATCACTAACTGCCAGTTTAGTTTCAAGCCAAATTTAAGCTGCCAAATGGCGGCGGTTTTCCTAGCTCAAAGTGCCTAGAAGTGCGAAGAAAAAATACGAAGGGAAGGAAAATTATATTAGTACCCAATGTTTTTTATTGTTTTGTTTATTTGTTGGCTTAAAAAGTTTGAGGACTTTGGTTGGTTGTCCAAACGTTTCAATCACCTATTGTAGTCTACAAAAGGAGTAATTATGTATCAATTTATCGGGCATTGGGTTAGGCTATTTAGGGATAGGCACTTTTAGGGAATGCAACAAAAAACATCATGTAAAGCATCGTATTACATACAATTTTCCACAAATATTAAAATAAAAATCATAATATTAACACTAGTTTTCTTAAATCGGCCACTTGGTCTAACAAAATTGGTCTTAATCTGATGTGATAAATAAGTAATCCAGTAAGGAATCCGCAGGATTAGAACTGGTTCTCTGCCATACTGAAAAATCATTTAAATCATATTAAAGTAAAAATCATAATATTAATACTAGTTTTGTTAACGCCACTTGGGACTAACAAAACTGGTTTAAATCTTACAACTTTTCATTTTAACATCCGCGGAGAGCTGTTTATAATACGCTGCGACTGTTAAAATTAAATTAAATTTGGCTTTCCTAAGTTCAGTTTACAAAATCACTAATTTTATTTTTTCACATTTAAAATTTGGTCTTATTATTTATATTTCCATTTTAACTTTAGATATTTTTGTATCATTTCACTAACAATTTGATGAAAGAATTTTTGCATTTATGGTGGTTTTAGGCCATTTTATTATTCTACATTGTTTTCTGAAAAAAAAAGAATTAGGTTATTTGTTACTTTTTAAATCATTTCCATACACAGTTTTAGGACTTCCAGACAAAGAGAGTAATATCAAAGGTTAGGTTATTTATCAGTTTAAACACCAAGGATATTAGGCAAGTAAACAATCAAAAGATAACCAAATCGTTCACTGTACATCCTTTGTCTTGATGTCCAAAGATTGAAAATTAACAAGGTGGCACCTCTTTTAATAATTATCATTCATAATATAATATTTGGTGCCTGACATAGTAGAAGAGCAGTAACTAGATTAGATTAAAAATTTAACAAACAAGTGCAACAACCTTTTTAGGGCCAAAAAAGGTCGTCATTATTAATATACCAAACCTCTTAAAACAGCTGGAACACAAAACCTTAAAAAAAACATCTTTTTAAAATTTGTTCATTTGGTTGAATTATAGTGAAAAATAACAATACTATCTAAGACAGAAATGTGTAAGCTTCCAGGACAAATAAAGCTTTAAAAATGTCTTAAATTATGAAAAAAATCTTTTATTTAAAATATATCACAATTTGATAATTGCTTATATCCAAGAAATAATATAGTTTTTTTTTTTATTAATTGTAACAATTTTAGATGCTTAGTCACTTTATGTTTAGCCCTTCTTAGAAAAACCACGTGCAAGCCTTTTTCTATCTATCATAAGAAATGGTTATTATTGTATTATCTTCTTGTAAATAATGCTTTATAACAGCGGGATTTATATGATAACATTCAATAATGGGGATTGATTGATAGATACATGTGATTAATAGATAGATAGATAGATCAATGATTAGATAGATTAATGAATAAGTTAGTAATAGAGTAATAGATGGATATATAGATTGATTGATCTATTGCTAGATGGATAAGTTTATCTTTTTAATTTGCTTATAATGTTATCTAATAAAATTAAAGCATTAGACAAATAAACAAGGATGACACAATCCATAAAAGCGAAGCTCTAAAATCAGAAGGAAGGACAAACGAAAAATCACTCTTGTAGAGTGTCACAACTTAATAAGCAGAACTTTAATTTCTTAGTCTAAACGAAATTGCCTAAATATAGGATAGAGTAAAAAATCATACTTTTATTTATTTTATATTTTAGGTTTTGTTTATAGAGTTGACTCGCTTATAATACTACCTTATTGTCCCAAGAATCATTATTTCAAAAATCAGATAAATATAATAATCAATTGATCATATCATACGAAATAATGTTAAAAAATCAGCATGTTTTTAAAGGACTTACGGACTTTCTGGTAGCAAGGATTATAAAGTTGCTACGCTTTCTAAATTGTATCTAACTATCATAGGAATCATCATGTAAAGATTGAAGTATATAGGACAAGTCTAACATGACTATTTTAATAATTATACCATACAAAAATAAATGTTGTCAACATGTTAAAAATAAGCATGTTCTAATTTTATGTACGGACATTCTGGTAACGATTATAAAGTTGCTACGCTTTCCTAATTATAGCATAATATAGAAATCATCATGCAAAGTTTGAAATTGATAGGTCAATTCTAACATGTCTTAAGTCACGAAATATTATGTAGCAGATAATGTTTCTAAATCTCCAAGTATATCTAACTAGCTAAGAAGTGTAAGCCAAACTAAAACCTAAGAAAACCTAAATAATATTTATATGGTAGGTAGTGTCACTAAATCTCCAATTATATATAACTGATTGAGAGGTGTAAGCCATACTAAAACCTGAGAAAACCCAAATAATACATATTTATATAGCAGGTAATGTTTCTAAACCTCTAAGTGTATCTAACTGCCTGAGAGGTATAAGCCAAACTAAAACCTAAATAATATCTATATTACTGGTAATGTCACTAAATCTCCAAGTATATCTAACTGCAAGTGAGGTGTTAGCCAAACTAAAACCTGAGAAAACTTAAATAATATTTACATAGCAGGTAATGTTTCTAAATCTCCAAGTATATCTAACTGCAAGTGAGGTGTTAGCCAAACTAAAACCTGAGAAAACCCAAATACTATTTATATGGCAGGTAATGTCACTAAGTCTCTAAGTGTATCTAACTGAATGAGAGGTATAAGTTAAACTAAAACCTAAGAAAACCCAAATGATATTTATATAGCAGGTAATGTAACTAAATCTCTTTTATAACTTCTGTATATATCTAACTAACTAAGTGGTAAAAGCCAAACTAAAACCTAAGAAAGCCTATATGATATTTATATAGCAGGTAATGTTTCTAGATCTTCAAAATATCTAACTGCCTGAGAGGTGTAAGCCAAACTAAAACCTGAGAAAACCCAAATACAATATCAGAGAATAAAATAAGAGAACAGTGGGATAATGCGTCTTACAAAACAGCTAAAATAAATTTTAGTCAAGGATCTAAAGGAATAAGAAAATAGCAGATAAATTGATGTGCATGGATGATAAACAAAATTACCCTTTCTGTAATTTAAAATTAATGGCTGAAACGTTTGAACACTCGACTTAATGAATGAACCTTTCAAAATTCACTATAGGCCCCAATGTTGTTAAGCCAACGAATAAGAAAAAGTTATTGTAAAACTTTGGGGACTAGTGTTAAAAAACAGCCCATTTCCTATCTCTCTCTGATCTTTTATAGTCCCATTAAAAAGAATAGTAATTTGTAATACAAAAAGAATATAGTTAATTTTAAACAAGTTCAAAAAATATTAAGACAATGAGTGATAAATTGATGTACATCCACAATTACGAAAGACAAACATACACTCTCAAATTATAGGTGGAAAAGTTTAGACACTCATTGTTTGTACAACCCAATGCAAATTTTTAAGCAAACACAATAGTCAAATGTTTATGAAACAGCATAATTTTACAAGCAAATGTCCTCACCTTTCTTCATCTTAGAAAACTGCAAGGAAAGTTGTTAAAGCTTTAGACTTTTAAAAAGAATGACTTATCTTTTTTTTAAAGTATTTGCGCTACTATTTTTTTCTAGTTGTTTTAAGGAAGCACCGAGAAAAATACCTAGAAAGAGAGATGTAGAGAGAGAGAAAGAGAATGAGAGAAAATAAGAGAGAGAGAGAGAGAGAGAGAGAAAGAAAATGAGAGAAAATGAGAGAGAGAGAGAGAGAGAGGAAGTGCAAATGTCCCAACAACACATAAGAAGAACCCAAAGAGTTATGTGTACGTGTGTGAGTGTGTGTGTGTATATGTGTGTGTGTGTGTGTGTGTTTGGGGTGTGTTTGTACCTATCTATTATCATATTCATTAAAAGTAAGGTTTTTTGGTTTGAAGCATGAGATTTCTATAACTATTTAACCGATTGAGTTATAAGTTTACTTTACCCCTTTCCCTGGAGCATTAGGGCATAGTCGCTAGTGTAGGATTGACTGACTGACAAAATTGATTTCTTAATCTATTCAAAAGTTTATAGTAAATTTTTCTTTTCATAACTTTCCTCAAATCCAACTATCTATCCATCTATGTATCCATCCATATATTCATCACTTTATCAATATATCAATCCATCTATCAATCCATATATCTATCCATCCATCTATATATCTATCTATCTATCTAACCATCTAACTATCTATCTATTAATCCATATAGCCCTCCAACCATACATCCACCAATTTATTCATATATCCATCTATCCATCCACCTATCTATCTTACTAACCATCTATCCATCCATCTATCCATCCAACTTTCCATCCATCAATTTATCGCCCAAACATCCATACATTTATCTATCTATCCTTCTATCCAGCCATCTATCTATCTATCTATCCATATGATAGGATGCACGGGCCATTATCTCTCTGAGTACTGGTCACACCATAACAGCGTTCCCAAAGTCTTAAGTGACATAAGTATTACATTAGAATATCAGGCTAGCAATAGCTGTAATTATACTGTCAAACTATGGTCTTAAATAATTATAGAACCCATTGGGAGTGCTTTTGACGACGGATGTAAACAATGTGTGTGTGTGTGTGTGTGTGTATGCGGGTGTGTGTGTGTGTTTATGTGTGTAATACTCTCGGAGAAATTAAATACTCTGAACGGAGGATCTCGCATCCATTCTCCGATAGAAACATTTTCATACTGGTTTAATACAGGAATCCGCTAAATGGATGCACATCCCCAATGATGATAACACAAATTTATCCCTTCTGTAATTAAAATTAGTGGTTGAAACGTGTAAACACTCAAGTTAATGAGTCAACCAATCAAAATTAACTAAAGTCGTTATTAAAACTTTAAAACGTTATTATAAAACTTTGAGGACTAGTGTAATAAACAGCCCACTGTCACCTCTCTTTCTGGGGTCTTTAGCCAACTAAAAGATTATCAAAAGCTGAATCTAATCGGTCCAGCGGTCGGCGAGATCTTTTGGCACAGACAATCAGGGAGACATTTATACATCCTCTTACTTTTTAATTAGGAAACTGTACAGATTTTTAGATAAATAGAAATGTTCGTTAGAGGATAGAGGGGACAAATAGATAGATTGAATATATTGATAGATAAAAAGATATATAGATAGATACATACAAACACACAAACATCCCAGAGCGAGAAGGGACAATGGGCTGTTTATTACACTAGTCCCCAAAGGTTTATAATAACGTTAACTCATTCGTTGGCTTAACAACTTTGGGGACTGTACTGAATTTTGATTGTTTGTCTCATTAAGTTAAGTGTTCAAACGTTTTAACCACTAATATTAATCTACCCTTTAATTTGGCTGTCCGTCCATCTGTCAGTACGTAATTTTCTCAGCTGCTGCTAAAGATAAACGGCTGATTTTTTTTTGAGAAGATTCCCTATTACAATGAGCATTCATTACGTATTTTAATTTGTCTGTCAGTCTTATAACAAAATTAATAATTAAAATATGAATATATTTGAGAAAGGTTTCTTTATTTTTTAAGTACCGAAGCTATTTTTAGGGAAGATTCCTATGACATGTGCCCATCTAATCTATACATTGTTTTGTCCATCTGTCTGTTATTTGGGGTGCTAGATCGATTCCGAGATTTTTAAATTACCGTGATTTTCTTTATTCCTTTTCAAGATAGAGGGCTGAAATTTTCAGGGATTAATTGATTTTACATTCTACATATGTTCACTATGTTTTATTAAGATTTATTTATTAATTGGGGTGCTAGATTGATTCCTAGTTTTTTGGGCTTTTAAGATTTTCTCGGTTCCTATTCAGGATTGATGGCTGAAATTATCAAAAAAGTAGTATACTAATATTTTACATATTTCCATCAAGTTTTATTAAGATTAATTGCGGTGCTAGATCAATTCCTAAATTTTTTTATTTTTCGTGATTTTAAAGGTTTTGTTATTTCCCTATTTTATCAAGTTTAATGTTTATTGTATACACTGCTCTATAATAATTTTTTTCCCAATATCCATTCATAATTTTTGAGTATCGCTACATATGGATATTGTCATCCTAGTTTCTCCAATATGTTTGAATTTCTATTCTTAATTTTGACAAATGCTCTTTAAATCTTCTGGTCTATTTTCCCATCCTTGACTTTTTTTGTGCTTCGCTACTTATGGATGTTGTCATCAAGTATCTAAAGGGATAAGACAATGGACAATGAATTGATGTACATCCCCAATAAAAATACACAAATAATCCTTTCTGTAAATTACAATTAGTGGTTTAAACGTATGAACACTCGACTTAATAAATCAACCAATCAAATTCAATAAAAGTCCCCAAAGTTTTGAAGATAAAGTTATTATAAAACTTTGGGGACTCGTGTACCAAACAGCCTAGTGACCCCTCCCTCCCTGATATTAATATATGCAGCAGAGTGACAAAAACATTCCAAGGATCACAAATTGATGAATATCTAATTTTTCTCAGTGAGGGAGGGGACATTGGACTGTAAATGAAAATGGTACTCGAACTATTTTATCTTATTTGTTGGATTAAAATCTTTTATCTTAATTGTTGGTAAAATTAATTTTAATATATAGAAGGGATAATTTTGTTTATCATCCTTGGGGTTGCATGTCAGTTTAATGTCCATTGTCTTATCCCTTAAGATCCCTGAATGTTCGGTAATAATTATATGTTATACATATTTGGAAACAATGACAAATATTTTCTTGATACTCTACTAGTGTTAATATTAAGAGAGAGAGGGGACAATGGG
>LS057237.1:0-11177 GCA_900241095.1 Acartia tonsa
ACGTACGGACATTTTGGTGATGATTATAGAGTTGTTACGCTTTCTAAATCGTACCTAACTATTAAAGGAATCACCATACAAAATTTGAAATTCTAACATGCCTAAATTAACGAAAAAAGGTATCCGTTACGTACGGACGTACGGACGGATCAACCCAAAGTATAGAAAAGCTTCGCTTTTAAAAATGAATTATCAAATTGCCCATTTTGAATCACGATCTGGCTCTCAATCCTCCGACAAAACCAAGTGCACACTAATGGTCTTAAAGATATCTTTATATTAGTCTAAAACCACCTGGTCTTATACCAATGTACTTCTATGCCTCTTCTATTCAAGCTTAGAAAAAAAAGGTCCATTGTCCAAAATATAATAAATTTTTAGAATAAAAGTAATAAAAATTTACTTTTTTACACTTTCAGCATCTAAAAAGATTCACAATAAAAACATGACAAATATGAATCTACCAACAAAACTCTCAGATTTTCACATATAGAATAGTAACAAGGATCTATTATGTCTGTAAATTAACTATAGGCTTTAAAACTAATGTGTCAAGTTATTGTATTATGTTTTGTTTTTAATAATTGATTTGAAAAATTTTCTTTTCTTTCATAATTAGTAATTACACTTATAGATTATTCCGTTATAGTATGTAAAAATGCATTTATAAGTATACATTCATAATCCAGACAACCAATTGGCCCAAGTAGTGGAGACCCATTCTGTCTGCTAGCAAATTGCGTTCTTTTCTTGACTTGGCTGTGTTTATATTTCTGACGCTGGTAGCTGATTTCAAAGACCTTATTTAAAATTACCTTGTTGATAGAGTGATATATGGCTCATGCCCACTCTATTCTTTTACTTTAATTTACAAACAATAAATTTTCTAATATATCTAAATTAAAAACCAAATATATTTTTATATGAATAAGGACCTCAATTATAATATCCTAATTTTCTTTTCAATTACTATAGTAAAATGTTATCATCGCTCTTAACTGAATTAAACATTTAAAATTTAAAGAAAAATCGTCGCCAAGAAAGTTATATATTTTCTTGAGTATACTTATCTCAATGTATGGTGATGCATCTCTGGAATGAAATAATTAGAAAACATTCCAATTCCAAATAAAAACAAGAAAACGGATATATTCTCTTAAAAACAAAAACAAAACAAAATTAATTGCTTGGGTCGACAATAAATTAAAATTCTTATTTTAATCTTTGTTTTTTTTATCAAATTCTTTGTTATTTCTACAGCATTTTATTCTTAAATAAAGTAACCGGATGTCTGTTTGAATGTGTGTGTGTCTATCTGTACAAAAGTATATCACTAAATCCCTTAATTGACACATATTGTTATCCTTTGAAATTTAGCTTCTCATAGGTCCTAGGAAGGTTTATAGCTATTTTGAGGGAGGTTATCACAACACTACCAAACCTACAGTTCTCTTTAGGGAAGGGGAGAGGATCGAACCTTCCCTAATATAGTTATTGACCTTTAAGAAGCTTCAATGTAAAAGAGAACCATAATGATTTAGTGGTAGGAAAAATCATCTGATACTTACAGGAAGATATCCTTTTACTTTTATGAAAGGATATCTATTCTATTTTATTATTTGTTTATCTCTTTTCTAATCACAAGTATAAGTAGGTCAACCCCGTCGAGAGAAAAAAAAGAAAAAAAATTTGATTGTTCATGTAAAATAACATAAAACTAAAAAATGATCTTTAGCTAAATATTTTACTTCAGAGCTATATTATAAATGAACATTATAATGTAATTTTACTATTAAAGCATCTGTATAACTAAGGTATTATTCGTTTTACTACCCAACTGCTCGTACTTTAAAGCACTCTCGGAAGTCTACACAGTCATACGATTACAGTTTCTACGCATCCTAAACAGTTTCTACATAGTCTAGAATCTGTATAGGCTAGACTTGAAAAGTTCATGCGGTCACATCTTATACTGTCAGTCCAGCTCAGTCTAGAATCTGAGGTTCCTTTGAAGTCTACACTCTATATTGTAAATACAGTCTACAGTTTCTAAACATTCTAGACTCTAAACATCGTTTTATACATTCTAGACTCTTTAGTTTCTACACAGTCTAAACTCTATAGTGTCCACGTAGTCTAGGCTCTACAGTATCTGCACAGTATCTAGGCTTTTCAATTTCCCAAACCCGACTCTTAGCGTCTTTACTGTCTATACTCTACAGTGTCTACACAGTCTAGACTCTACAATTTCACAGTATCCATACTTTAAACAGACTATTTTCTATATAATTTACTGTAACAAAAAATTTTAATCTTTGAATGAACACTGACAAATATATTTCAAGTAAGAGAAAAGTAAAGGATGAAAGGATTAGTAAAAGTTTTTTTTATATATTCAGAAAATGCAGAATGGATGGTCTGAGCTACCTAAATGAAGGGGAAGGATTAGTACAGCCATTTGGATTATAAAACCGCTTAGAAAAGGACTATTTTGGGATATTGATTTGCTACTTTAAATATAAATAATTTGGTTTGTTATTCCCATTTTCTGTTAGTCAAATCATAGCAGAAATATTTTTGAAAATATAATTTATTCCTTTATCCATGGTTTGGGTGAAATGGCTCGCCAAACTTTACTTCATTTATTGCAAATAAAGATATCTACTTACTGCTCTTTCTCTCATTCACATGGGTCCAGTCAATCATGCAAAAAATCTTTATAAATTAGCAATTTACCTCCAACTAAGTGTGGATCACATAAAACTTTTTTTAAGCTTATATTTTATTTGGACCGGGTATGTTTTATTGCTGGTTCCAGGACAAACGCAGGAGTCCGAAACGTTGGAGGACAAACGCATGAGTGTTAAGATATTAATTTAATTAAGTATTTCTATACAGATATGAACGTACAAATAAGCCCCCCCCCCCGCAGGAGTTAGGCATTTAAAAATATAAGATGGTCTAAAATAGGTTAGGTTAGGTTACGGTGTCCACTCCAACGTTTGTCTACTCTAATGTTTTGGACTTCTGCGTTTGTCTTACGGCCCTCGGAAGCCTAAAATTAAAACCTATATTGTCATATTTAGATCAGGTTTAGACTTCTAGCTAATTTCTAAAATTGTAAAAAGTTGATTGACGCTGACGCACGGTTGCTGAACCCTGATTTATTGACTTTTAGTCTTTATGCGAGTATGTGTATGCGAACATGACAACGTATTGACGTGAATGCATACATCCATTCTCATTTAACTGATAAATAAATTTTTGCTATTATTATAATATTTTTGAGTCTTTTATATAAACACTTATCTTTTTTTATACTCTTTCAATATTTGCATTCAAACACACACTTACACACACACACACACACACAAAGGCACACACTCAAACAAAAGAGATATTGTAAAGTACCAGGTAGCTATTTCTGCAATCAATGGCCATAAGAAAAATTACTAGAGCTGGATCTTTAAATGTGTAGCCGTTGCCGTTGCCGCTGCCAGAGGTACAGCCACTAACCTAATAACAATCTTTAAATCAAATTGGCTACGATTGTGCATGGCTTTAAATCTTTAAATATCTACCACTTTTTGAATTTTCAGTAAAAATATGAAAAATAAAAATAATAATAATACGTAAAAACTTAAAGCATTTAAAAATGAATGTTTTATAGGCAGCACTGGCAGTGGCGACAGCTACGGCTACGACTACGGCCACGGCTACGGCTACAAATTTAAAGATCCAGCTTAGGCCTTATTTTCATAAGCATTGCAATAATAACAATGAAACGACATTTAAGACAAAAAATAATAGTAAAAGAAGGAATAATACAATTATTTACCGACAAAGCTAAATTAACCTATATGGAGGTAAAGCTATGTGGAGAAATACTTTTTTTGTCAAATAATTAAAATTATAAACAAATGACTGCGTCATTAGCATCGAAAAGGTGTTATAAATGATCGATTATTACAAAGTACAATGTCCAAATATGTACTTTTAAAAGAACCATCCTAAAAGAGAGGAAAAATTGTTGTATCAATGTGCCAAAACCTATTAATATATAAGCTACAATATTAATAATTCTAGCAATTGGATGCTGCGTTTAGTCACATTTGCTCTATTGAGAGATCAATCATTTTTTTCTTTCAAAAGATTTTCTGCATTTTGCCTTCTTAAGAAAAGCATGGACATTTTAATTGGAGAAATAAATCTGACTCTTACTAGCCCCATAAATTCTGTATTTTTAAAAGTTTAAAGTGCAGATTATTGAATTTTATTTATAACTAATATGTTTGATATAGGAAGAGACGTGACAATTAACTTTACTAGCATTCCTGTAAACACGTCAATTTCCTCATAAGGGCGAGGATGCTGTTCATGACACTTTAATGTCAGGCCTAACAACTAAGAATATTGTTTAACCCGCAACCGTGGCTTAACACGTCGTCAGTAAGGTGATAGGTTTGAATCTCGGTCCGACACCGCGTCATAACTAAAGACGTTAGAAATGGTTCCAGATAGGGGAATGCCTTGTCCCAAAACAGGCGCAACTTGTTACCATGCACAGTTAGGAATTATCAGACAAAGGTTGTGCATCACAGAGAGTTGGTTGTCTGATGGATGTTACTTCACCTAATATCCTTGGGTGTTTGGACATAAAAGGGTGCGTATCAGTCACCCTTAGTCTTCCTGGATTGCTGGACCAGGACCTGGGTAGTTCATCAAGTCGAAAAGTCCTGAACTGCAATCCTGCCCTAACGAGGTAATCTAAGGTAAGGATATTCTTTTCTGTCCAAATACCCGGGAAATATGGTTAAGTTACCCTACAAATAACCAACTCTGAACATTTTCTGTTTTTTTCTGTGCATGGTGCATACTAATGTGTTGTGCCTGTTTTAAGGACAAATCATTCCTCCCCTATGTTATTGTCGCACATGTGACATAAAACAGTAAAAACAATTTTAACCTCCTCAGTTATTACGCGGTGTTGAGGTATAGTGACGTGTGGTTGGGAGGTGCCAATGGCCCAACACCCCCCTGGAAATATGAAACTGGGAGGGTCTGTCTTCCCCCTTTTCAACCTTTCAAGGACAGAATAAAAGAGCTAAAGAAATTAACTTTTCTAAATTATAAATCCAATAGTATTTAGCTGGCAAATAATTAAAAAATATTCCAAGAAGTTTTTTTTGGTAAAATACTTTTCTATTGTTGCAGGAAAACAATAAAAGGTCCTGGAAAAAATAATTTAAATTAATAATTTCTAGAAACACACAAAACAAAGGAGAAACATAAAAAGGATTTTTTTGTGTGTGAAAAAATAGGAAAAATGCGATGCGATGGTGTTTATTGAAAACAACCGTTGTATGTGTAAGTATCTGCCAAGAGTTATGTTACGTTCATGCCCAAACCAGACCACTCCACACATTCTTTTACGCTAATCACACAATTTGTTAATTAAAATCATAGTTTGCTGCCCTTTTACTATTTCTTGTTACAAATACATTCCCATCTACCTGAAAACCAAAAATTTTATTATTATATCTCAGAGACTCATAGTGTAAATTCCCAAATATTTAGATTTTACCAAATGCCAAATATATTTGTTGTATTTTAAAGACACTTAGCGGAAATTCTTGTCATAATATTCACCAAATATTTGGTTGTATTAAAGATACACCTAGCAGAAATTCTTGTCATGATATTCACCAAATATTTGGTAGTATTAAAGATACACCTAGCAGAAATTCTTGTCATGATATTCACCAAATATTTGGTAGTATTAAAGATACACCTAGAGGAAATTCTTGTCATGATTTGCAACAAATATTTTGCTGAAAACTGGGAAAAAGAGAAAAATAAAATTAAGAAAATCTTTATGGTATTTTAAGATAATAATTTTTAGAGTTTATTAAAAAGAAATCCTTATAATAAAGTAACAGGATGTTTGTGTTTGTCTGTGTGTTTGTATGTTTGTACCAAAGGATCTCGCTAACCGCTGAACCGATCAGGTTCTCCTTAACAGGGTAGCTTCTCATAGGTCCGGGGAAGGTTTAAAACTATTTTCTTGAGGGTGGGACTCCCCCAACCCCCCAAAAAATAAAAATCCCCCCCCCCAAAAAAAATAAAAAAATTCTTTTCAAATCTAAAATAAAAAATTGAATTATTAAATTCGACTCTCTCCTCCTCAAGTGCCCCCAGAGGCCTCTAGGGGCGTAGCCGCTAGTAATAGTAAAGTACACATAGCTACATTAAACTGTTATATTGATGCCTTAAATAATCAATCAATTTCAATCTACATAGCTACTTTGAAGATTAGAAAACAACAAGTTAGTTATTTAATTTTCCTATTGAACCTGCACCAAGCTGTCCCTTAAAAATAGATCTATTTTACCTCTTAAAGGCGGGATTCTCCTTCGATTTTAGAGTGATTACCTATAGAATCCAGAGCATCATCCGTAATAGGATGCGATTAATTAACAATCAACAGACAAACAACCCTTTGATTGAACAACCTTTGTCTGATAAGTGTGAACTCTGCATGGGATTTAGTTGTGTCTATTTATGGGCCAAGGAATTCTATTTATGTTGCACACCTGACATAGCAGTAGTAGGATTTTTGTAGCGTTTTAGTCATTATGCGGTGTTGGATTGAGATTCGAACCTATCACCCTCCCGACGACAGATGCGCTACGTATTGTGCCAAGGTTGCGGTTTAAATTGATTTACAGCTGTATGTTATTACCATTTGATATATGCCTTTATTCCTGTGTAAAAGTTGTTTGAAAATCAGCATCTGCAAGCCATTAGCTCCAGGGGATAGGAACGAGATAACATACACACAATACGAAAGGACGAAATATGAAGTTAACTAGTTTTTTTTTTATGGACAAACGTATTTCAAATTTATTATTTTCAACAATATTAATGATTATACCTCTACGGTAAACATTAAACGCATCAACCAACCAATATTTTAGAATTTCCAACTCCCTAATAGTCATAGCCTAAACACTTTAAATTATCAAAAAATGTTGATTTTACTGACAAAAAAAAATATTGGGGTAATTACCATATTTTACCCAAGATATAAAAAATTTGGGAGGTTCAAAACAATTTTGCTCCCCTCAAAAAAAGATAAACTACACACTCCATCGAATGAGATTTTGTACTCCCTTCAAAAAAGCTTGGACGTCTTTTCTTTTACTCAAGATATACAAAATACAGTACAGATACAAACGAAAGGCATTGCTCCAAAAGACCTAAAAGATCTAATCCGACATATGGCCAAATTACAAAAGACATAAATGACATAAAACCTAAACGTAAAAAAGACCTAATCAGACAAAATACCTAATCCAAACAAAAGTTAAGTTAGGTTGGATTAGGTTAAGGTTATTGGATATGTTTTACATTGTCATTTAGGTCATTTGTAGAATTAGGTCTTTTGTTGTGAGGTCTCTTCAACGAATAGGTCTTTTGTTTGAGGTCATTGTAATTAGGTCTTTTATTTTGAGGCCTTTAGTATTACTAGTTCTTTTTCAAGGTCTTTGGTAACTAAGTGTTTTGTAATTAAGTCTTTTTAAATAGGCCTTTTGTAGCAACTCAAAACGAAAAACAACAGTAAAGAAGAGCTGACAAGTTATATATCTAGTACATAAAGGGTTAAATCAGAAAGATAAAAAGGAAAATAAAAATTTTAGATAAACTTCAGAGTGAGCTGCACTATTCTGTTTAATCTTTGGCATCATGTTAGGTTGCCGCTGGGACATCAAAATTATAATGGATATATGCTATGTGGAGATAATGTTTATATGCCTTTATAATTCAAAATTTTATTGGATATTTTATGTGTGGATACGATGTTAGGTTGCTGCTGGGACATAAAATTTTATAATGGATATGTGGAGATGATGTTTATTTGCCTCTGGAAAATCAAAATTTAAAAAAGGTAGTTAAATGATGTATTAATATCAAGTTGACTTTAGAAAAGTGTTTGATATTTAAAAAACAACATTAAGATTCTTTCTCGTATTCATTCAATTCCGGTGGATAGGAACCGGTTCTTTTCCATACGAAAAAACTATGTCTAGCATTGTATCATATCCAGCTTTCTACGAATATAAAAATATACAATCATAAGATTAAAACAAGTTTTCTTTAGCTGGTGCCTTCGGCACCTTGGGGCTAAAAAAACTGGGTTTAATCTTATAATTGTACATTCTATATCCGCGGAAAGTTGTTTATAATACAATGCGAGAAATAACTATTATGTATTTCCCTATATTTCAAATTGTTGTAGGCAGAATTCAAACATAAGAAAAATTAAAGGGATCATTTGACTATTCAATCATTAAAACCAAAGTTAGATAGAGGTAATTTGTAACCAGACAAAGTGTCTAAAAAATTAGCCATCTAACTTCATAAGAATGAGGGAGATGAGAGGAAAAGTGGGATAGAAAACCTTCAAAAAAGACATGAACAATCCCTCATTGTTATGACGTCACATGGCTGATTTTTGAGACATTTTGTCAACGGTAATTTTATTTAGATAAGGTAAAAAGTCTTCACTTGTCCAAAAAAGATTTCCAAACTACTGTATAACGGAGAGGGTAAGAAATAAAATTCCTAATGCAACAACTTTAGATCAAAACAACCCAGTATAAACAAAGTAAAACCAAACAAAAAATATGAAAAAAATACTGTATCCATTTTATCATATTTATATTAGAGACCAATACACATAAGATTTATGAGACTCTGTCATAAGATGATTTATCTTGCACTTTTTACACCCAACAGCTTACAAGGGAAACTAACCAATTTACATTTAATTTTCAGGGAAGCTTCAAAAAAAAGAAAATCAATTCAAAAAGTAGTGGAGCCATAACCATTAGCACAAAATAATGAACTGTGTTATACAGTAGACATTATAAATATTTAACAGGACGGACAGTTCATATGCTGTAGTAATAAAAAGCTTTGCTTTAGCAAATTCCAGTAATATTTTCAAAAATATAAAGATTAAATTCCAAATTCAAATAAAGTAACAAATAAACTAATGTTTTAGAGAATCTGATGAAATATATTTTGTATATATCTTTATGTTATCCTTTGTTCATAGGATTAAAGATGTTTTAAACTTTTAAAATTTCATCACAAGAACAGTTAAAAAAAAAGATAAAACCATTATTTAGAGTTATTTTGTGTTAGAAATTAACAAAATATTTTTGAAATTTTTTTCAATTTGCTGGTATTGTCTATAAGTCACTGAATATTTAAATTCGATGAATTCAAGTTTTTTGGTTTTAAAAAAATCTACCAATAAACAATACACGTTTGCAATTCACTTAAACGTAGTGATATGGTGAGGGACGTAACCGTGGACTTATTTTGACGTGAAACAATTTTGAGGAAGAATACGAAGAAAGTCCCTCAATGACGTCATAAAAATGAGGGACGAGGAGAGGAGGAGTGGGCAAGAAAACCCCTAAAAAAGAGATGGATATTCCCTCGTTTTTATGACGTACCATTCTGATTTTTGAGGTACTTTCTTCGTCAGGTGTCGTTATATCTGTACATCGTACAGTTGAAAGTGACACAAGCTTATTCTTCTTTACACTGAAGCTTTTTTTTATGTCCAAGAAATGTTTATATCTATTTGGGGAGGGTATCACCACCAACCCAAGAGAAATCACCAGTGGACAAACAAATGTTCCTGAATATTTTTAAAACCTTTAAAACTAAAAGTTGAAAGTCGACTTACCAACCCACGATTCCCCCCTCATGTGCCAATAGAGACCTCTAGGGAATAGCTGCTAGTAAAAAGGCCAGTAAAGTGTTATATTGTTTTTACATAGAAAAAGAAGAAGGAAACAACGGGTTTGAAAGGAAACAATTCTTGGCAGATTGAATATTTTGCATGAATTTTATTCTAAAATCTTTTCAGGGCATAACCCCGCAACTACGTAGTGGACCATTAGACCCCTCACCTTTCCTTCAAATACTTTCAAGAAAAGATTAGAAATATTTACCAGAGGCAAAAATAAGTAAAGCAAACAAGGACAATCAAATAAATGACTGCTTTAAAACTGTTTTGGACATATCCTACTAATAGAGTACCAGCGCTTCTGGTAAAGAAAGAGGTCCGCAAATTTTAAATGCGATTTATTTCATTTCTGATATTTGCTATGCTGTGAGATTTCAAAATATAGTTGCTCTAGTAATGAAACTAAAATATCAGCTTGGTTAAGATTTGAATGATTCAAATCTTAAGAAAAAGAACAAAGCTTAACAAATAAGACAATAGTATCAGTGGCGTTCATAAAGCTTTGCCAGGGGATGTAAACCTTAAAAAGGATGAAGGCAGACGTTCCCTATATCAATTTTACGGGGGGCGTAGACACCCCCCTAAACTACCCTTCTGCAGGATTATGCTTATAATAGCAACGGGTATAATAAAATCAATAATAATCATTTGAAGACCTGAACAAAAATACAATTGATATAATTTGCTTTCAATACAGAACTTCACATTGTACCTAATTTTCCTAGGAATCTCAATTCTAAATATCAAGTTGAAGCGAATCAGTGCAGTGCAAAATTAGTTTGACTGTGTTTTGTTGAAAAATGGTGGCTTATTATTTTGTTCCATTCTTGTTTTAAAGAAAGAATTATGTCCACACAAAACAGATAATATACAAAATACTTTCATAAGCAAATAATTCCAATTTTTAAATTTATTATAAATACATATAAATTATCTAAGGTCAATATATTCTTTTTCCCCCTCCAGTTTTTTTGGGTTTTAAGGCAGGTATTTTTAATGTGAAAATATAACGGGATTTTGGCTGGCTCCTGTGGCCATAATACAAAATACAAAATAGATTTTTTTGTTATTTTGTAAGATTACCATTGAAAGAAGAAAAGGATCAAAGAGAATTTAACATTTGGACAGTTTGGGTTTTAAAACAACCAATTTAAAAAGTTTCTTTTGGTATAGCTCTCTCTTTTAAACTTATTTTTACCTTCCCTATAATATTTTCTTACTTTCCCACTATACCAGGGGCGTCCAAGCTTTTTATTTTTGGGGGGGGGGGTAATTACCCCCCCTGAAATCTGTTGGCAGGGGTAAATTTAGTTTACCCCCCCCAAAATTTACCCCCGGGGTAAAATTTTTT